>JAQIVF010002920.1:0-10105 GCA_034698365.1 Steganacarus magnus | reverse complement strand
TTAAATGCTAACTAGACTATAGATCATCCCACGATTTGTGGGGCCACCGATGGATTTATTTTGAGCTGTTAATTGCAGGCAATTACATAAGTATATGAATATTTTTGAAGATAGAGAATATTTGTTAAATTTTATAAGTGTATTTATATCGGGCCGAGCAGGGACGGGACGGGTTAGGTCTGGTCGGGCTTAATAATCTCAAAAATAATTCAACATTTCGGTGCTTCAAAATATCGGGCCGAAGTCGGGCTCGGGCTTAAAGATTTTAGAAATTCTATAGTCTAATGCATACATAAAGCAATTAAAACGATTGAATTGTTTCTCAACAAAACTGGTTTCAATGGTTTTAAAACAAAATTAAACAAGATCGAAACGGTCATAATATCTGACTTCGTATTTAAATTTTTGTTAGATTTATAGATTAAATAAACAAACTTTTAAACAGTGGCCCTGCCAAACAAAGCGGGATCTATACTATATTACCGTCCAAAGAGGCCCTGCCACTAACAAAATTTAGACATCCTCCTAAACAAAAAGTCTCCTATTTTGACATTTTTTCACTAAAAAATGCCTCTTATTTTGACAATTTTCCACTAAAAAAGCCTCCTATTTTGACATTTTTTCACTAAAAATGCCTCCTATTTTGACATTTTTTCACTAAAAATGCCTCCTTTCAGAATGGCGACACAGACGCACGGACAATCCCAAATCCATATATCTGACAATTTTCTATCGAAGTCAGATAAAAAAATATCGTTTCGATCTTTTTTTATCTGACTTCGTATTTAAATTTTTGTCAGATATATGGATTAAATATTTTATTGATTATGATTATAAGTGGCCCAGAACTTTTAAACAGTGGCCCTGCAACTAACAAAACAGTGGCCTTTCCACTAACAAAAAATTATATACAGTGGCCCTGCAACTAACAAAACATTAAACAGTGGCACTGCCACTAACAAAAAATTTATAATGCCCCTGCCATTTATAATGGCCCATATGACATTTTTTCACTAAAAAAGCCTCCTATTTTGAAATTTTTCACCAAAAAAGCCTCCTATCAGAGAGCGTGACACGGACAATCCCAAATCCATATATCTGACACTTTTCTATCGAAGTCAGATAAAAAATAGAGAAATAATTAAAACTATATATCATTCTTATAAAGCAAAGCTATAGCTTCATATATAAAGCAAAGCTATACGTTTTCAAATCAATCTTTGTCCCGACCCTTACCTATTGTCACGAACTTTGGGTAATGACCGAAAGAATGAGATCGAGGTTACAAGCGACCGAAATGAGATTCCTTCGAAGAGTTGCAGGACTAACCTTAAGAGATAGAATAAGAAGTTCTACAATACGAGAAGGCTTCAACGTCGAGTCACTACTTCTCCACGTAGAGAAATCACAACTACGTTGGCTTGGTCACCTCCTGAGAATGCCGCCAAATAGATTAGTCCACAAGGTTTTTAATGCCAAACTAACCAGTACAAGACCTCGTGAAAGACCAAGGACAAGATGGTAGGATCAGGCACTTAAAACTTGTCAGAGGTTATCCCCGAGGAATTGGAACGACATTAGTGCTGCGGTAGAAGATCGGGGCAATTGGAGAACTCTCCTTCGTGGGTTGTCCGCGCGACCCTCACGGACAAGCGCCCACGAATAGATAGATAGATAGATAGATAGATAGATAGATAGATATCATTGTTATATCATTGTATTGATCTGAATTTTACCATTTATGATTAATTTTTTACTTTATTTATTACTTAATTACTTTATTAAATAGATAAACTCTAAAATTCTCTGTTTAAAGTGTGATGTATTTCTAAAATTAAAATGATTTATTAGCTCTCTTTCTATTTCTATGAAATCAATGAGCTATTGGATTTGATATGTCCGTGTGTCGCTTTGGATTTCAAGATTTTTCAATGAAAATATAATACATTTGCAAAACAAGATTTTTTTAAATAAGTGTAAATTAAATTACAAAAATTTGCTTCCGATAGTTTTGATTTTTTGTAGAATTATATTAATTAATAACTTTTTATACAATTTTGACATTTAAACCGATAATTTACAAAAATATATTGCTCTATGTATGTGCATTGCTCAACATATAGACTTTTTATACATTTACCTAATGATTTAAGTTGATGGGTACACCTGTATATTAACTCATATATTAACTAATGTTTTATCTTTTATGATGTATTTCATTAAACTTTAGTTTTTTTTACCAAAACCATATTATTCAATAATATTATGCACGAATAATATAGAATAAATTGCAATTTATTTTTATTACTAAAAATATAAATTATTCTTGATATATAACGAAAAAATCATAAATGATAAGTTAGTATTACTTCATTCCGTTTCTCAGATAATAAAGATATTCAATAAATTCGTGCCAATTATTTTGCATCTTAAGAATTATCGTTATATATAGTAATACTATCATTAAAAATTCTCTATTAAATTATTTTATAGTTTTGAGATATAAAGATTGAACAGAGATATAAAGACCAACAATAAAATGTCTGTCCAAGCAATTGATCCAAACAAGACAATACCACCACATATGATAATCATAAATAGTGGCAATCATTTCTATTCGATAGGATTATGGCAGTGGACTAATGCTAATGCGAAACGAAGAGCAATCCATTGCAATCCGATTCTAACAATAATTTGTGTTATTATATTATGCGTTCGATCAAACATTTCACTGACAACTAAAGAAGAAGATAAACAACTTTTCATTAAAATTGGAGATTTCTGTTATTTTTTGGGCGTTCATTATCAGCTAAACGTATGTTTTATTATTACAAGTATGTTCGCACTCATCACTCAAGCCATACATCACTGGAATTACTGTCACAATATATGGCCGACATATATGAAAGTGTTTGAAATGATGGCCGGATATACTACTCCTCAATCCGTTGGCATCACTCATACGGAAACTATTGTGAAAATGATCAAAACTACCCGCTCTTCAATGAAATTTGTAACATTCAACAACATTATACTTTTCCCTTTTATGCTTTTTTTCGGTCACTTTATTCCGTTAGCAATGGTTAGCACATTCAAAGAGATCGAGTTATACGCCATTCCCTGGTCTTTGCTCTTCACTTATGGCGTACACTTTAAGGCTTCAGCGCGATTAAAGGTAAAAATTGGGAAACATTAAGCTTTTGAAATTTCTGATCATTTTATTTATTTCAATCACCAATTAAGTTATTGTCATTTATGGAAAGAGTGAGTCAGAAACGAATCGGATTTTACTGCTGGAAGCTATTCATCGTTACTTTCTTTAGTTTGTATGAAGTAAGTGAAA
Organism: Steganacarus magnus; assembly: GCA_034698365.1. Classification (NCBI taxonomy): domain Eukaryota; kingdom Metazoa; phylum Arthropoda; class Arachnida; order Sarcoptiformes; family Steganacaridae; genus Steganacarus; species Steganacarus magnus. Next base: position 6,762 of record JAQIVF010002920.1, on the reverse strand, counting down.
GATCATAATCAATAAAAATATCAAATGCAAATTAATTAATTTAATAATCATGTGAATGATTTAGTGGCTGTTCTGCTTTATACTGAAACCATTGTTAATTTTAAAAATTGTTTTATAAGTATTAAAGTAAGTTTCAAAGTGACTGACACGCAAATTCCCGACAAACACTTCGGAATCATCGAACTCAGTATCGTCACTGTGTTTAAAATTCTCTAAGACTGATATACGTAAAAGACACTTCAGATTTGCTTTTATGAGGCATTTCGAAGCTTATCCCCTCACGAGTAATCAATTTCCAGAGACCACTAGTGGTCGGCGAAAACATGACTTGTATGGCATCACATCCGGCAACGCGTGATATACGAATTACGAACAATTAGCTAAGAATTTAGGACCCAAACGGTTTTTCAAATTGAGTAATTCTATGTTGTAGAGCAGATATTTGTGATTCTAAATGTGTTTTCAAATTTCTTTTCTCCATTGGAGGACCAATAAGAAAATAAAATATGATTTTCACAAAAGATTTAATTCCGAAAAACTAAAATAGATAATGAAATAATTTTTATTTTGTAAATAGAAAAAAATATTTCGAATAAAGATTTGACATGAAAAATTTTTTTAGGGCTTTGGAGTTTCAAAAATAAATTAATATAAGTTCCCGAGGGCGCTGACGATAATAGGTGGGTTTATTTTGTAAAGAATTTCACGAAAAAAAATTATAGAAGAAAATTTTTAAAAATTAACTGTAAAATTGAGAACAATTTTTTTTGTGATTTTAATACGTCAACGTAATATTGAATTGTAAGAAAGACCTCACTTTTGAGAACAATTTTGAAATTACAAATATATCAATATTTCTATCAAATTATAATTTTTGTTTAAAATTTGAATGTTTCTATGGTCCATTTAAAAATTAAAAAATATAATTTTTTAAAAAAATTCAAAATTTTGATTTTAATTTAATGTTATAAAATTAATAAATATTTGACATACAAAAAATGAAATTTTTAAAAATTTTTGAATTTTTTAAAACAGATTTTTAATCACAAAAATCTGCTCTAAGAAATATAATAACTAATTTTAGAAAACCTTGTGTGCAAAAATTCTTAACATATTGTTCGTACTTTTTTAATTGTTAGAGTTTATGTATTTTTTAATTTTTAAAACAATTATTCCGATATAAAGCAGAACCACCATGATTTCTATTGCAGGTCATAACGCTATTGAGTTTGCTTTTCTTAAAATTAGTGGACATATCATCAAAATATTAGGTTTGAATTACAAAATAATGTAGTGTTCAAATCAATAATTTTAAACTTAATATTTTTGACATTTCAAGATAAGCTGACTTTTTTGGCTGAAAAATTAAACAGTGGCCCTGTCACTAACAAACTATTAAACAGTGGCCCAAAACGGCATCTATACTATATTACCGCCAAAAATATTCTCTTTATTAGTATCGAGGAAAATCCCATTATTAGCATAAAGAAAGTTCTCTTTATTAGTATCGAGGAAAATCCCATTATTATCAAAGAGAGCGTGACACAGACAGACGCACAGACAATCCCAAATCCATATATCTAACAATTTTCTATCGAAGTCAGATAAAACAAGAACGATACATTCATAGAGAGCTCGCTTATATAAACAAATTTTAAATCAAAATTAAAAATTTATACAAATAATTTTATTAGAATGATAATTTATAAATTACTAATAACATATAAATTAAATTGAAAACCACATTTGTTTGTGATACGAGAAATATGACTCATATTGATTAACAACCGGTGAACAATTACGCGAAAATATCAAATCAATCTGCGTGTTTCCATTTGTAGTAACACCATTGTTTATTAAAGGAAATCCATTACGATTCATGAAGGATAAAAAATCTTGATTGGTTTCACACAAAACATTCAAATTAAAATCTCCTGCTTTAATTACTTTATTGCTTCTACATTTTTCAAAACAATTTTGCATATGTAGATTCAATTCTGGTTTTGTTGTGGCTGTCGAATTGTATACAAGTAGAATATCTGTATCTTTGATTGTGATGCCAATACAGTTTAAATACGATTTCTTATCTTGATGTTTATATACAAATAATTGTTTGCAATCAATTTTGGAATATACAGCGCAACCGTATGCTTTTCGTATTTTCTTAGATGTAATTTGCTCAACTAATATAAATGAAGGGATCTCATGAGCTTCTCCTTCCATGACCCATGTCTCCACAAATAATAATAGATCGGCTGACATATAGTTGTTATCATTTAGTATATCGTTGTAATTATTCATTAACGATTGGACATTATGATACATAACTTTAACTCCATTAGAAGTCTCTTCAGCTAAAAACTTCAATGAAGATGCAAGTGCTGCTTCTGTTCTTAATCTGTTAATTTCTACTTCCATTTCCAGCACAGCATTTGTTTTTTTCGGTTGAAAAAACGCACCATTAATGTATAGGCCACTGGCTTTTCGTGCTCGACTCATCGAAAGCATGTGAAAGCATCATTTTCTTATCACTCGGTGAAATATTTACGACATCGTCATAACTCTGTCCTTGCGCTTTATTAATAGTCATCGCTTCACACGATACTAGTGGAAACTGTTTTAGCTTGATTCGTACATTCTTTCGAAATTTCGGGTTGTTCATTGGTATCTCTCTTGTTTGTTTTTCAATCGGTGTCCAGTTACTATTATATCCACTTCGTTTAATTGCATACTGATACTTTTGTCTTGTTTTTATTCCGACATTTAAATCACTAAATTCTATCCAAACTTTGTATGGTTTATTATCGATTGCTTCAATTTTTCTTAATATACCACTAGCGCCATTTACAATTCCATCTTCAATATCTATATTAACTGCAACCATAAAGTTGCTTCCTTCTTTCAGTATCAATAAAGTGGGCAAACCATAAGTTTCCGTGCGTTTCTTTACAGCAATTATATCAAGTGCTCTCTGCTTAGTTTCCATACTAACATCGCCTTCAGCTATATCTTCTGATATATTCTCAAACGCAATATTTGTGTTATTGTTTAATGCTTTCAAATTAAATTCATCGACATCCATGTTTGTCCTGAAAAGATGAATAGCAGTTGATGGAGGTGTAAGTCTATTTGTTGAAATTTCTCTAGATTTAAATAGATTAAAATCTTCAGATTTGCAGTTAGATGAAGCTAAATTATTAAGCGCTTTTGCGAATATCTTGTCGTCCTTTTGTCGCATTATTTCTGTCAATTCATATGATTTAAATTGGTGCCATAATAGATTTTCAAATAATATACCATACTTATTTTTAGAATTAACTTTAAAAACAAAATAGTCCTGCACAGGTCTTAACTGGTAGAAATCACCGAAGCATAATACTGAAATTCCTCCAAATGCTTTGTTACTTCCGAAAATGTCTTGTAATCGGAGATTAATTTGTTCAAACTGTGAAATTCCAAACATTGAGATTTCGTCAATAATAATAAGTTTTAAATCAATAAAATTACATAGAAGTGTGTTTTTCCGGCCATGACTCAATTTATTACATTCGTGATTTTGATTAAATATATCGAAAGCTGAGTTAGTTGTGACACCGCCAATATTGAAAGCTGCTTTACCTGTTGGAGCGCATCACAGTATTTTAAGAGTATCAGGTTTTGATCCTGGCAAACCATTAAAGTATCTAATTAGTGTCTGATAAATAGCATTAATAAGGCATGATTTTCCAACACCTGCGCCCCCATAAATTACGTTATAAACTGGTTCTGTTTGTATCTTCATATGATTTAATAAGTGCAAGCAATATTTACGTTGTTTTGTATTCAATGACCGCATTATTTCTCTGTATTCAATTTAGCATTTAAACTTTGGTGTCAAGTATTTCTCCATTTTGACTTTTGATATGGAATCACTAATATCCTGACTTTTATCACACTTTTATCGATAGTGTAAACGCTGTAATTATGACTTTGATGCTCATCTTTTTCTTCACTTTCCACAAAATTATGCTCTTCCTCTTTAAACTTGTCTTCAAATTCCGCTATATCTTTTCTGAAGTAAACGTATTTCGAAGAGTTAGTGTTAATTAATTCTAAGTTGTTTCGATACTTTGATTTTATGTCAACATTAAGCAATTCATTTTCCTCATTAAACCAGGGTAAATACAGTTGACATTGTTCGCGATAATAATTAGTTTCGTCAGTTTTCAAAATATATCTTTTATATCGAATTATTTTGGACTTCTTTCTTATCTCTAAGTATCCGGCATTGTTTTTCAATATAATGGTTTATTTTGAATAATTAACAAACATAAAGCAATTAAACGATTGAATTGTTTCTCAACAAAACTGGTATCTATTGGTTTAAAACAAAAATTGAAAATAAAACAGAAATAATTAAATCTAAAATAGAAATATTTTAGGGAGGAATCGAATATTTTATTTTAATTTCTTTTATGAATATATATAGTTCTTTTATACAATAGATTTTATATTAATTTGAAATTTCATTTAATGTGGGTTTAGAAATGTTTAGAAAATTGTGCAAATAATTGTAATTCGTTTATTTTACGGAATATCATATTTTAAAGTTAATTTAACCATTTTTAATTATAGGATTTACTTAATTAATTAAATAATTAAACACTAAAATTATCGGTTAAAAGTATGAAGTATTTAAAAGAAATAAATTATAAACTGATTAAGTTTTTATTTTTGTGTGGCGCGTGCTATCAATTAATATGGTATACAATGCAATACACGCAATACAAAACCACTATCAATATATCACTCACTAAAAATGATGTTCACTCAATTCCGTCGATTAGTGTTTGTGCTTTAAATAAACGGGTTTTAAGGGAAATTAATTCACAAACGAATTATAACGGGACGATCGAAGATTTGATTTTTAATTCAATTAAAATTCAACAATTATACTCTAATCGAAGTCATTATTTTTATAATGAATTGAATGCAATCAAAACATTCACGCATTACTCTCCGCTTTGTTTCACATATTTTAGCGAATTATATGTGAACAGGAATTTTACTTATAAACGTGAAGAAGAGTTATCGATCTATTTTCTAATTGAACATAACATGAACTTAACGGCAATTTTTCATCCGAGCAATTCTCTGCCACATTAACATCGTTACTCGAATAGTTATTTATCATTAAATAATAGCTATATAGGTGTCGCCTATGATATGATAAAGGAGTATCTGCTTGAATATCCATACGAATCTAATTGTGTTAATCTCAATGAAGTTGATTACAATCGTTGTTTAATCGACTCATCATTTAATAGATATCGACTTGATTCCTTAATTAAGCGAAATACAAATGCCAAACAAAATTACATTAAAAATTATTGTCCCAAAAGTTGTGTAAATGATTACATTGAATCAGAAATAAAAATTCAACTTTACGATTCGATTTTCGTTCCTCATTATATTAAAGTAGAGCTTGGAATACCTCTTATTAATATAAGACAATCGATTACATTTTCCAGATGTTACAAAGAAAGGGGATATTAGTTACACTCATTTACCAAAAATGGATTTAATAACATATTTGAGTCTATGCTGTGGTGTGTTATCGATGTGGTTTGGAATCGATATTTACATGATATGTAAGTATGCACTTAAAAGTTTATTAATAAGAACTCTGCTCTTATATGCTATTAAATACGAATCAATCAGAAGATTAATTGTTAAATGCCTGAAAATAGTAACTATATTAATATTAGTGGGTTTAATGATATATCAAAAATATCAACTTATAAATGAATATTTAAAATACAATACAATAACACGCACTGAACTGATTCACATCAAGTTTTTACCACAAATTGAGTTCGCTATGTCTCCTATTAAAATAAATTTCAGATATTTATTAGAATTAGACCCAACTATAGATTTTAATATAAGAAATCGCCTAAAGTTTAAACAATAATCTATGAAAGTTTTGTCCAAATATGGTTATCAATCCTACGTAAAACTTTTCAACAACTTTACAGATATTATCTCGTCGTGTACTATTGAAACCATTAAAAATGTTAAATATGACTGCACTGAAAGTATTTCATACAAGTTCGCACTAATTTAGTACTCATATTTGTTGAAATGGTTTATTTCTATGGAAACAATTTTAGTGGAAGAGAGAAACTTTTGAAAGAAGATATCGCGCATAATTTGAAACAAATAACATTTCGATTAAATTCAAATATAGTGAAAAAGGGAGTTATTATTCCAGGGTTTTTGATTGCTAACATACACAGCACCGAAGCATGGAAATATAACTATATAGCTTTAAATAGTGAGCTAACAATTTATTATTCAGCGAACATAAATGTTCAAATCAATAATTGTTATAAAACCGATGATAATTCAATGCCTTTACTGCTCACTAAATTGGAATGCATTAATGACTGTGAATTAAAAATTAATAATCATAGCTATGGATGTATTCCTGTTGATTCACATTTCTATGTTGATGTAACAAATATGAACAAACGTTTCTACAAGTATTGCGGTATTGAATCGTTTGCCCGACTAAATCAAACCATAAGTCACAAAATCACTGAATTTTGCGTCAAGCAATGCGAGACTCTTTGCTTCAGCAGACAAATTGAGACTAAGTTTATCACGAAAAAATTGAATGAAAATAAAGATGAGTTATTAGTTTAAGTTATTCCACAACAATCCTATGTCACTGTTAACAGGGAAATGCTTAAAATGGATTTCATACAATTTTTAAGCGAA
>JAQIVF010002919.1:0-10118 GCA_034698365.1 Steganacarus magnus | reverse complement strand
CTTTAAAACTTTTCAATTGGGATACCATACTCCTTTTCCCGCGCGCGGGAAAAGGAGTATGGTATCCCAATACTACTATTTGAGTAAATTAATTTATGTTGATTTAAACTATATTTCCATTTATTTGTATACAAACACTGTTAACATTTATAAATACATTCATTTATTGCTATTATGGTAACTTTAAAATCATTATAAAAATTATAGTTACATTTATTGTAATTTAGTGATTTTGTTTTGATAAACGACGTGTTGGTATTATTAATTAACTCAAATTTTCTTTGAAATAATTTTTTGGTTTTTAAAATAATATCTTGTAATTCAATTATATTAGAAATGAGACACACTTTATCACTGATTTCTTTCAATGCCTTTATTATACATTAGAAAAAAAAGTAAGTAAGTCACTATTGCTTGCGAAAACAATAGAATCAAATAACAAAACTAGACTTCGAAACGCTCCCAACAAAAGTTGTCGGGCATTGTCGGGCTCGGGCCTAAGCTTTAAAAACAGTCGGGCCGGGCTTTTGCTTTAATTCATAGAAAGCCCAAAAATTTCTAAATTTTAATCTTAATAGACAAAATTTACTTAATTTTCACACATTTTTTTCTAAATTTAGGATATTTTTCAAGTATCACACAAATTATTAGGCAACTTACCTCAATAAAACAAACACAGTTAGTTTCTTTTTAAATAATAGTGCATATTTAACTGAATTCAAGCCGTTATATGCAATAAATATTTTGACAATTTAAATAGGGCGGGGCTTTGGGTTTTTAAAATTGTCGGGCTTTTTTCGGGCTCGGGCTTGAGGGTGTCGGGCCTAAAATTTTTCAAGATTTCGGAGTCTACACAAAACCATACTCACAAACATATTCGCATTAATGATTCACATTATAAAAATTGATGCCATTACTATTACTCTAATATCGCATAATTCATAAGTCTTGACAATAATTTTAATATATAACTTTAAAAGTATATTTGTTAAATGAATTAATGAGATGATAAAATGTAGAAATTTAAGACAAGAAACACTAACACATTCATTACGTCAAAAATCTTGAAAATAGATTACACTTCATTATTGTACGTCATTATTGGTTGCTTGCGTTATTAATAGCGTGTTAAGTAAACATATTTACAATTTTGTGAACTGATTAAATTAAACAAGATTTTTAAATAATTTCATTTAAACACTTAAAATAATGACAGATATTATTAATAAATGGAGTGTTTTAAGAAATTTGAGTAAAGATTTTGTGTCTAATATTAAATCGGTTTATATTTATGGCACAAATGGTAAACAAGTGATTGTTATCACAAACGATGATAATGTATACTCTTTTGGTGACAATGATAGCAATGGTTGTCTCGGTTTGGGTCACACAAACCCAATACAACAACCAACAAAAATAGAAGAGTTGTGCGCAAAACAAGTGATTCACTTTGAGTTTAGTTATGAATATATATTTGTAATCGCGCTCACACTGAATGGTGATGTATATTCCTGGGGATCTAATTGTAAAGGAGAGTTGGGTATCGGAACGTCAACATCACAATCAAAACCAACCATTATTAGTACTTTAAGCGACAAAAAAGTAATTGGCATCAAAAGTGGGTTATATCACTCATTAGCGTTAACCGAATGCTGTGGCGTCTATATATGGGGTGATAAAATGGGTAGCACTCCAATCAAAATGACATTCGACTCATGCAATCAGAAAATAATTGCCATCTCTTGTGGTGTATCGCATGCATTAGCGCTGACCAATACTGGTAATGTGTATTATTGGGGTAACACTGATTATGGTCAGTGCGGTAATGGAAATAATTTTGATGATTCGTATGATAGTAAATGGTGTGAATCACAACATACCACTGATATATGCGTAAAGAAAATCGCTTGCGGACCGAATCATAGTATAATACTATCAACAAATGGCGTTGTTTATTGTTACGGTCATAATAAATGGGGACAATGTGGTAATGGAACAAAAGGTGATAGAAATATTCCGATAAAAGTTAACATTAATTTATGTTGATTTTAACTATATTTCCAGTTAGTTGTATACAAACACTGTTCACATTTATAAATACTTTCATTTATTGCTATTATGGTAAATTTAAAATCATTACAAAAATTATAGTTACACTTATAATTTAGTGATTTTTTTATAAATCACATGTCGTGTTGGTATTTTGATATACATTAATTATCATTCGGCAGCGAAATATAAATCAAAAGAATTGAAAGAGTATTGCATTGAATATGTTTTCCGAAATCATAACATTAAATCTAATATTGAAACTCATTTAGAAAATGCCATCAAATTGATTAACAAATAATTAATAAAAATAATTATTAATTAAAAATATTAATAATTAAATTGAAACCAATTTTATTCTAAACTTTGTATAAGCTATTATCACAAATTATATTTGTATCACGAAATTTAATCTAAAAATTTTTCAATTATAATTTTTGATAATGTTTAGAACAAGGGCGCCAATAATGTGCATTTTAAACAATAGAATTAAGTTTTTTACTTGACTTATGCTTTTAGGTAAGTTTGCGCTCCGAAGGCGCGCGTGAACAATAGGTTAGTGTATTGTTAGAATTAAGTAAGTCATTATTTTAACAACAATGATATAATGCTTGATTGTTGATGCCATTGTTCTAAACATGCCCCATAATTTTTGTCAAACGATTTCTGTAACTTTGAACTAATTGTGCAGTTCTGTATTGTTTCTACTGAATTGTTGAAAACTAAGCGCACAAAACAATATTTTATACCACTTTAGGTAATTGTTAGGCTTGCGTGAGTTTCAAAGTGTGTGGCGTTTGTAAATTGTTAGAAATTAGAAATTTAAAATATGCGCGATATGTAAAAACAATAAAGCAGTTATAATACTGAACCAATTAAATAGTTGTACTTTAATTGAATGACGCTTAAATAATGACAGATACTATCAATAAATGGAGTGTTTTAAGGAATTTGAGTAAAGATTTTGTGTCTAATATTAAATCAGTTTATATTTATGGCACAAATGGTAAACAAGTGATTGTTATTACAAACGATGATAATGTATACTCTTTTGGTGACAATGATAGCAATGGTTGTCTCGGTTTGGGTCACACAAACGCAGTACAACAACCAAAAAAAATAGCGGAATTATGCGCAAAACAAGTGATTCACTTTGATTTCGGTGTTCACTATATCTTTGTTATAGCGCTCACACAGAATGGTGATGTATATTCGTGGGGATCTAATCGTAAAGGAGAGTTGGGTATCGGAACGTCAACATCACAATCAAAACCAACCATTATTAGTACTTTAAGCGACAAAAAAGTAATTGGCATCAAAAGTGGTTCACAACACTCATTAGCGTTAACCGAATGCGGTGACGTCTATATATGGGGTGCTGATCAAAACACTCCGATCAAAATGATATTAGAATCACAGAATCGAAAAATAATTGCCATCTCTATTGGAATGTCTCACGCATTAGCGCTGACCAATATTGGTAATGTGTACTATTGGGGTAATAATTATGATGGACAGTGCGGTACAGGAAATAATGATGATTCGTATGATAGTAAATGGTGTGAATCACAACATACCACTAATATATGCGTAAAGAAAATCGCTTGCGGACCACACCATAGTATGCTTTTATCAACAAACGGCGTTGTATATTGTTATGGTCATAATAGATGGGGACAATGCGGTGATGGAACTACAGATAATAAAAATAGTCCAATAAAAGTTAACATTAATGCGAAGTTCATAGATATCGCGGCCACAAAACACTACAGTATATCTGTTGGCTTAACTGATAATGGATTTTGCTATATATGGGGAGAGTGTGGCCATCAGTATCTAGAAAAGCCAATCGCAATACCATCGAACAATATGTATGAACTCATTGAATATTATTCATTTGTGAAAGTGACTGCTAAACCAATCCGTTTCGAGAACTCAAACGCTTTAATAATGAACAGAATAAGTGAGAAATTTAATAAACGAGAATACAGTGACATCGCGTTCAAAGTGGAAGACATGTGTATTTACGCGCAGAAAACACATCTGATTAATGTTTGCAAATACTTTGAAACGATGTTTTTGGACAAAAAATGGTTGGAAAGTAATAAATCTGAAATCGAAATCAAAGACTATTCGTATTCGGTTTACTTGCGTTTATTAAATATCTTTACACCGATTGTGTTGACATATCTAATGAAAGAACTATAGAATTATTGGATTTAGCGAATTGTTATTTAGAAGAAACTCTCAAACAACGATGTGTTGGCATAATCAAGAATTCGATAACAAATGAAAATGTATTCGCAATCTATTACTCTTCTGTTAGATATAATTCAAATGAATTGAAGGCGTATTGTATTGAGTATATAAAAAATAATTTTGCGGACGAAAATAATATCGAATCTATTATGGATAATGCGGTCAAATTGATTGAAAAGTAATCGAAATGCTTTAATTCTATTTTAGTAAATAATTTTTGTTTTCCTAATCAGTTGACTATAAACAATATAAACATTAATATTTATATATAACTGCTTTAATAAATTTTTTAATCTCATAAAAATAATAAAATTTCTTTTATTTTGGTATATTTTGTAAACTTATAAAATAAAACAAGATATTTATTAATTTCATCTTATTTTTTCTGTGAAATAAAGAAACAAATAATTTCTGTCCGCTGTGTATCAGTGAATGTTGTTTTAAATACGATGAAAGCGTAAAACGTTTGTCACAATCTTTAAAATGACATTTAAATGGTTTGATTATTGTCTATGTATGCGACAATTGATGCGCTGTTAAACCTGTTTTATTTTTGTAACGTCTATAATAGTGATTGAAAATATTCAAATTTCAATTACCGTTACCGTGCCATTACCGAAATCGTAAATAATGTTACCGCTTCGTTACCGGTAAATAACAAAAATCGATTGCCATTACCGTGCCGTTACCGTACCGTACCGTACCACTACCGTTTCACTCAATTTGAATCAGAAAATTTTTTATTATGACTTTAGGATCTAGAAAATGCAGTTAATCCTCATAAAATGTTGTTTATTAAAAGTAATTTTACTTTATAAGTATTTTCTTTTAATACTAATATAAACTTTCCTCCAATATTTTAAACTCTATTCATTTTGGTCAAATTCCATTACCGTTCCACTACCGCAAGCTTAAATACCGTTACCGTTTCATTATCAGCAAAATTATATATTTTCACTTCATTACCGTGCCATTACCGGAGCTAAATTGCAATTTCACTACCGTACCGCGATAAAGAAACGAAATTTTCAATCACTTGTCTATAACACTGATTGCATTGATATGCTTTAATTCCAAAGTGACTTTTTTGGTGTCTTTTCAAATTAACCGAATGACTGAATCTTTGTCCACATTTCGGCCAAACACATGTGAATGGCTTCTGGTTGGTGTGAATTAATTGATGTATTTTTAAACTTCCACGTAATAGTGTGCTATACTTGCATTCACTATAACCACATTTTAATCGATAAATATTTGAGTGAATAAGTTTATGTCGATTTAAATTTGGTTTCGATTTAGTTGTGAACGAACACAGTTCACATTTATAAATACAGTCATTTATTTCTATTTTGGTAAATTTAAAGTCATTATAAAAAATTAAAGTTACATTTTTTGTAATTTATTGATACTTTTGGTGAATCACACGACGAGTTGGTATCATTAAATAACTCATATTTTCGTTGAAATAATTGTCTAGTTTTCATAATATCTTGTAAATCTATTATATTCGAAATGAGACGCACTTTATCACTGTTTCCATTAAATGCCATTGATATACATTAAGTGGTTGGTAAAGAGTGAGCAAAATTTAAATAAAATTACAAAACCATACAAAAACACAATTATTTTCACATTAAGAATCACGTTATAAAATCGGATGCCTTAACAGGTGATATGATACAAATGATAAGCAATTTTTAAGATTTGTTTGACACTAATTAAAAAAGTATTAAAATATTACAATTAAAGTATAATAACTTAAGTATAATAGTTTAATCAAAAATGCATTATTTCTTATAAATATAAAATTAATTGCGTGTTTCACAGTAATTTTTAGTCAAAAAGCGTTTAAATGCTTCGTTACATTAAACGTATCTAATTTTTATATCATTGCATTCGGTGTCACTTTGTCTTTAATAAACGACGCCAAACACTATAATAGCCACTATGTTTGCATTACAATTATTAATTAAATTGAATTACGGCTTTTTTGGTACACCTATGTTCGTTAGGTAATTTCGCATTAAAAGGGTAATTCAACTTATCGGGTTTTGTTACATTATTGGAATTGGAACGAAAGTAATAAATATGAAATCGAAATCAAACAATATTCTTATGCTGTTTACTATGCGTTCATTAAATATCTGTACACCGATTGTGTTGACTTCAACGCAGACGAAGATGCGTTGAATTTAATGGATTTAGCGAACTATTATTTGTAAGAAACGCTCAAAGAACGTTGTGTTGCAATAATCAAGAATTTGATAAATAATGAAAATGTTTTCAAAATTTATTACTCGGCGGCTGTTAAATATAATTCGAATGAATTAAAGGCTTCGCGATATAAATATAAAAAATAACTTCGCGAACTAAACTAATATCGAATCGATTATGGATAATGCGGTCAAATTCACTGAAAAGTTATCGCAAAACTCCTAAATACAAACAATGTGTGCAACATTAACATTCATTTGTGACACTTGTAGTGCTTAATAAAAATTATATTTTATGTATTTTAACAATTTATTTATAATTATTATTTTACGATTAAATATTTAAATTAATGGAGCATTATTTTCTTAAATAAATACTGAAATTATTTCTTCAATAGTCTTGAACTGTTTTTTCTCTTCACGAATCGCAAACTTTCATTGATAGTTATTCTTTTAAGTGTTTAATACGAATATGATATTTTAATTTAGTAGAATTTGCAAAATCTTTTCCACAATTATCATAATCACACTTAAATAACTTTTCTTTAGTGTGAATATGGATTATGTGTGACTTTAATTCATATGATGTCACAAAACTCTTGTCACACTCATTATAATCACATTTATATTGTTTATAAGCGATGTGTCGATTTTTATGTTCATTTAGTTTAGTAGAAGTCACAAACTCTTTTCCACAGTTATTATAATCGCATTTAAAAAACATTTCTTTTACGTGAGTTTGCCGTTTGTGCAGTTTTAATTGATATGATGTCACAAAACTCTCGTCACACTCACTATAATCACATTTATATGGTTTATACTCAATGTGTCGATTAAAGTGTTGAGTGAGATGATGTTTTCGTCTAAATCTTTTCTCGCAAACATTGTAATCACAAACAAATAATTTCTGTCCGCTGTGTATCAGTGAATGTTGTTTGAATTGCGATTTATTTGAAAAAGTTTTATTACAATCTTTAAATTCACATCTAAATGGTTTGTTAATTGAGTGAATACTTTGATGAGTCGCCAAATAAAGCTCTTTTTTTGAAACGTTTTTTACACGTTTCGCATACAAAACTATAATCATTGACGTGAATTACTTGATGTGTTTTCAACTCATTATTAGTTTTAAACCGTGAGCCACACTGAGGCCAAACACATTCGTATGGTTTGTGTGTGGTGTGAATTAATTGATGAACACGAAGATTAATTCTAAAAGTAAAACGTTTGTAACACTGATCGCATTTAAATTTTTTGATGGGTAAATGAAAATTTTGGTGCATTTTAAAATTGCCAATTAGTTTGAATCGGTGTCCACATTGAGGCCAATTACATATGAATGGCTTTGAATTAATAGTATGAGTTAATTGATGCGCTTTAAAGTGACCAAAGCTATTAGTTTTGTATTCACACTCATTGTAATCACATTTAAATCTACAATTATTCGAGTGATTTAGTCGATGTTGATTTAAATTGTGTTTCCATTTAGTATTGTATGGACAAAACTCGCATTTATGTTTACATTCACCAATGATTACTTTTCCACATTTAAATCTTTTATAAAACTTATAGTTGCTTTCAACTTTTTCATTAGCATTTATTGTTGAAATATTTGATAAATCACATAATATGCTATAATTAGTTACATCAAATTTTCTTTGAAATAATTGTTTAGCTTTTAAGATAATTGCTTGTAATTCAGTTATCTTCGAAATGAGACACACTTTGTCACTGATCTTAAATGCCATTCTATTCGTATAATACGACAATAATTACTGATCAAAGTCTTTTAAAATCACACAAATTAATGAACCAATTTATACAATAAGACACATAAACTAATATAAAATCGGTTGCAGTGCTGCACACATCAAAACTCATAAACAAAATGAATTACTATTAAATTTTCATTTATTTAATATTTGTCTAAACATGAATCCATGATTGTTTGTTTCGGGTTTCGGTACATTAATACGTATCTATTTTCGGTATCTCTTTGTTTATATATGTGCCGCATATTAATAAAATTTGAATGAGACTTTCGAACGGTAATAAACTCGTCTGATAGACGCGATGCGTAACAGTGAGAAAATAAAGCAAACTTTAAACAAGATTTTGCATCTTTTAGTTTTTAAGAACTAAACGGGTTGCAATACGAGGGCATTTATAAATGTTGCAATTATTAGTATTATTTAGAGATGAAAGTTTAGGCTGAGCCTAAGACTTTTCAATAGGCTCTAGGCTGACAGACTTGAGTTAATCGTAGGCTGTAGGCTTAGGCTGCATATAAAGTTGTAGGCTTAGGCTCTGCCTAAGACTAACAACCTTAGGCTTAGGCTTTTAGGCTATAGCCTCAGCCTAAGAGCCTAAAACCTTAGGCTTTAGCAAAAAATTATTTCAAATTACAAAATAATTCTCATATAATTTATTTAATAAGTATATATTTCTAAAAATTATTTATTTTTTTTTGGAGCCAAAAGGTTAGCCCGCCTAATTTAATGTATAGGCTGTAGACTTAGGCTCTTAAAATATGAAGAGTCTTAGGCTTAGGCTCAAGCCTAGAGCCTACGAAAATGTGTAGGCTTAGGCCCAGCCTACAGCCTAAGCCTAAGGTTAGGCGGACTATATCTTTCATCTCTAGTATTATTAAAGAAAAATCGGAAATTAGACATCACTACTAGAGTAATTCATTCACTATCAGATTTTAGCTTATTAAGTGGACGCGGTGTCTGTGTCGGGAAAGCAACCATACAAAGCAAACTCACAAAACAGTGTGTCTATAATACTAATAAAATGACATAATTGCACAAATATATTATGTTTTATAATAGAGGGATAACATGACTAAAATAAAAAATCCCATTTATTCTTCACCACTCACTACATTTCAATGCAATTAAGCAAAAATAAAAAATATATATTTAACAAATAGGTTTTGTCTCTCTAATCGGATCAGTATTTCAGCGCAAAAAGTGAAAGTATTGTGTTGTGTTGTGTTGTGTTGTACTTAATTTCATTTACTTGTTTGCATAAGTCATTTGACATAAAGCTCTAAAGTAATTTATTTGTTGATTTAAAATTAGTGTGATTTTCTATTTCAAACATATAAAGAAATATGTCGGAAATAGTTTATACAGATTTCGACGTTGAGGTCGATTATATCGATAATGAAAGAGTGTTAGCGTGTGATGGTTTGTTGAGTGCGCCAACACATAGTAGTACACCGAAACGAGGATCAGTTGGACGTAAAATCTCACACCCAATACACAACTATTTTGACTATAATTCTCAAACTCGAAAGTCTAAATGTATTGTTGAAAAGTGTGGTAAAGAAATCAGCGGCAAAAAAACATCAAACTTAACAACACATTTAAAGACAAAACATAAATCCGAATATAAGACTTATTGTGACTTAGATAGCGAAAGAATAACTAAAAAATCAAAAACCGACCACACTTTATCTCAATCATCAGACTCTGAGGACATAACTTATGGTGAAGTGAGCTCAAACCTATCGATGATGGAAAGACTAACCAAAAAGTTTAATCATAAAGAGTCGAGTGATGTCACCATTAAAATAAATCGACGTAAGATTTT
>JAQIVF010002918.1:0-10119 GCA_034698365.1 Steganacarus magnus | reverse complement strand
AATTTATTTCATTGATTAATGATCATATCAATTATATTTGACAGATGGTATAATTAATCATATGACCAGTGGTCAGTGTGCCCTAGACCGTCCCCTCCACTACTGATCGGGTCTGATAGGCTTAAGAATTTAGCGGATGAGTGCTGTTCGGATAGAACTATATTGAAATTTTTGCGGATGGATGCGGATAGCAATTTTACTTACCCGCTCCCAGCTCTAGTGTGTAGTAAGGTTTAACCCGAAATATTTTTTAATTTCGCGCAGAATCATGTATTGATTTAATTACTAAAGACGTGAATCCAAAACATATGGTTCCAAAGCAAAGCAGCAAAAGCCAAAATTACATAAATTATACGCATTAAATTTAATTAATGCGCGAATGCTATAACCACTAACTTTTAAATTATTTGCAAGCATATGATTCATTGAACGTACGTTTCTTTCGCATTTTTTGCTAAACTGCATAACGTACGTGTTTTTTTTAGTTAATTAATTTTTAAAACTAAATTCAATCATATTATTAAAACATTTCTAGAGTTATTTTGCCAATTACTTGGAGATTAGTGAAAAATCATTTTTTAAAAACATGTGTTATTTATTTCCCACAATTTATGTATTAAAGAATGTATAAAAAATAAAATCTGCTTTGTATTAAGAGTTATTAATGCTATTTACAAATGAGTATTGAGAGAAATGAGTAGTTTATAAATGATTTCTAGTTAAAATCATTTGTGTTTCTATTACCTTAATATTTAAAACAACGCGAATATTAGTGTATACTAATTTATAAAGTGTAGTCTGTTTAGTATTTATATTTTTTTAAAATTCGATTTAAAAAACAAATATTAGATTATAGTTGTTTGAAGGCATTGAGTGTCAAAACTAAATCATATTCTTATTTTATTTTTAACAGAGAATATATTAACTGAATTTTGATTACTACTACATCCACATTACTTCTTCAAGTATAACGCGCACACACATACACACACCATCGATCACACATCACTTTATTACACAACTCATCTTATCTCATCTCTTCTATCTCATGTTGCATATATTACGATGAAGTTGGTGTCATTCACATTCACATTCAAATTATTGGTGACACTCACTGCACAATACCGACAAATAATTTGCATTAACGTCAATTCAGGTGAGCGACGTATTCACAGTTAACTACAGTTATTAAGTTATATAACTCGAAATGACAAATATTTAATCTTACATTTCGATGATTACTAATTCATATTCTAATTGAGTGCCAACTCTACTAAAATAAATCAAAAACTTTTTTCATTGCAAATATACCTAATATCTTAGCAGTCTTTATTATCGAATTTAACAGTGTGTTGTAGTCTTGTAAGCTTATAACGATTGCACGCCAATTCACATTTGATATTTCTATTACTGTAACTGACATTCGATAGAGAATACTCTATTTCTATTGATTGATTGCGCGGAGAAAGTACAGTACGTACACAATAATATGATTCCGCTGATTGTGAGCGCGCTTACAGTTTTAGACCATTAACCAACGACTAAAAAGCAATCACGGTTTATGTGTGTCTCGAGGAAAAAAAACCGATACGAAAATAAGTTAGTCTTAAATGTAGTTATTTTACATTAGATTTCTATTAACCCGATTCTATAATCAACAAAAAGTTTCAACAGTACTCTGTTTTATTCTCAAAGCAATTTCTTTGTGCATTTCGTTCGGTCGCCGGTTTCTTGTTGTAATGGATTTTGTCTGAGCTTTTAGTAGTAGTTTTTGTTGTGTTTGTTTTTATTTCTACACTACTACTGTAAGGTATTATCAGTTATAATAATGTCACGTTGTGTTCGTGTTTTCTTTATTATTGTTTAAATTTTTTCTTAATGATTTTAGTTATTTTTAAGCGATTTTATTTTCCAACTCATAAAAAACTTAAACTGTTTTTAAAATCAATTTTATAGTTTTATAGTTTTTTAAATGGATATATATTAGAATATTATTTGTATTTTACCGAAAATTCTTTTTTTATATCCATTTGTTTCCACTATAAGTGCAAAGAATACAAACAAGAATCGATTTTAAACTAAAAAGCTAAGAATTCTTGAAATCGAAATTGAAGAGAAAGCTTAGCATAATAATAATATTCGTTTGTGCATTATTATATAAACAAAGCCATAAAAAGCAAAGATTAGCAGTCAAATACGATTTGAATAAATTATTCAAATTTTAAAATTGAAAAAAGTTTTGCTCAGAAAAAAAAACAGAAAAAGGGATTAAATAAAAGAATAGGTACTTTAGAAAATTTAAATATCACGCAAATATATTTTCATTTTTTTTCAAATCTTCAATTTTCTTTGTTCTTAGTGTATTATTTATCTTTACGAAAAAAATTCAAATAGAGATATATACCTGTACTTGCAATGAATATATTCTAACTCTAGACAACATTTCGTGATTGTGATTCCTTTAATTTCTTTCTTACAATCTTAGTGCTAATGAATACTTTATCTAATAATAATAATATTTGATAATAGAATATAGTATTTGAATGTAGTATTAGCTTAGTTGTGCACATCAGACACTTTTATGATGATTATATAAATTAGATTTAAACAAATGTCTTAATGTCTTCGATGCACAACAACTGTTATATAGATGTCAAAAGTGTTAAAATAGAGACAAAAAGTTAAAACACATACACTAATTTATAGTGCCATTAGTTTAACAGAAAGAACGAGTGAAAGTAAAAATTCGAGCAAAATCTCATTTTGAAATGAAAAACTTTGAATTACATTCGACAGATGTGTGATGCTATTTCTAAACACTAACTCAATTGTCGATTTTTCGCATTACACATCTACACGTCTCTCTCTCTTTACTAATAAATTATAATGGATTTGATGCTTCCGGCAACATATATAATAATAAAAATAAGCTAAATATATGTGTATACAGATTTTTTTTGGAATATTCAGAAAATGAGATATTAGACTATAAGGGATATGATGATATGAGAGAGTAAATGATGATTTACTTAACTATTAGTATTAGTATACGTGCATATTATTACCTATTAGCTTAATCTCACCCAAAACATAGATGACTAAGTTAGTGCTGTATGCGTTTGTGTGTTTTTGCTGCACATTTTACCGTATTTATTATTTATACTAATATTTTCTATTCTGTGCTCTATTTGTATCAAATGTGTTTAATCTGTGCGTAGTTTTATTTCCTATAAAAAAACTTTAACTAACTAGTTTTGATACATACTTACACCAAAAAAATAATCCATTTTTATAAATTATTTGGCAGTGCTTTAAAGTTTAAATTTTGATTGTATCCCTAGATCTATTAATCTAGAAAAATTAAACTAATTTAATTTGGATAATTATTTCAAATGTATCAAAACTGTAAATTATTTTATTATAGATTTAACTACATTTTATTCAATTATTAATTTAAATTAGTGGTTTGGGCATCCAGTTTTGAATTTTGATAGGCTTATAATTTTAATAGTTTTATTATCTTTATTGATTTTGATAATTTTCTTATTTTTAATTTTTATTTGCTTTTGATTTTGATATTATTATTATTATTTATTGATATATTTTTATTTTTATTATTTTAATAGTCTTTTAATTTTAATAGTTTTAATATTAATAGTTTTGATAGGCTAATTATAGGTAATTATATTTTAATAATTTATAATTTAAAAGTCTATTTTACTGCTATTTATTTTGATTTTGATAGTTTTGAAAAATTTATATTTTGATTTTAATTTGCTTTTAATAAATAGTTTTAAAATCAATTTGATAGAATACTAATTTTAATAGTTTTGCTTCTTTTTCGTTTGATAGTCTATTAATTTTGATAATTTAATTTTTATAATTTTGATAGTCTATTAATTTTGAATTTAAGTTTACTATATAAGTATGAAAACAACACTAATTTAAAACATTTTGGAACTTGTATTTTAATTAAATTTTTATTGCTTCATTTTTTTAAATTTTTTTCTCATTTCGGTTTAGAATACTCAATTTACTCAAAATTTAATTTTGAAAAACTGGATTATTTGCAGTAGTGTTTGGTCGCTTATATTGCAAATACAGTTGAAATTAAAATGACTTTCGATTTCGCTTTTTTCGACAAACACGGTAAAAGCGAAAGCGAAATGCAAGTGAATTAAAAACGTGGAAGTTGAACAACACTAATTTGCAGTGTGAATTTGAACGAAATTAATTAATGCTAGAAAAAAGTTAGCTTTAATTAAGTTCAGGCCAAAAATATTTACTTATAATGCAACACAGAGTTTCATTTTATTAATCAAACAAACGAACGTGTTTTTTTTTTCCTTCTGGTGATGATGAGCTTTTAAAATGACTCAGAATTTTTTTAATTATCATTATTATTAGTTGCAATACTAGTTTCTGTATAATTGATTATTTTCGGATAGATGTCAAGTATGCAATAGTATTGTCTTATTGTATTTTTTAAGTGACAAAAAATAATGACCACACTCTGACCCCACTCATATTTACTTGGAATTATGTTGTAATATATTTATATTGTGCTCTACTATTATTGAAGCACACTTGAATTATAAACTAGATAAAAAAAATACTCTTTTGCTCACTCTTAGATGGATTCTCTTGTTTTCAATCTCACTATTGACTAATAACAACAATTATCTCGAAATATAAATTGCTTTCGAGTTCAGCTCTGGCTAAACGTGTCTGTTAAAACAAATGAGACGTCTTTATAAAGAACTCGCACATAGTTTTAAAGCGTATTTTAAAGTGTACAAAGACTTTATTCGATTATCAAGATAATTATATTTCCAGTAAAAATAAATTATTATAAAATAAATTAAAAAAATTTCAAATTCAATTAACGTAATAATATCTACAGAGTTGTTAAATGAGTTAACAAAACATTTTGGCAGTATTGAAGCAAACTGCTGTACAAAACCCAGCACCAGTGGTATGCGTACATACAGTTGTAACTCACGTTAAATATTTAAGGTTTTAGGCATAAAGCCAATTCTACAGTAAATAATCAATAGAAAGAACACATCTTTATTATTACTATTTGTTGTTATTTGCATCAATAGAATAGAGAAACGTTTTCGTATTACTGTGCATTTGAATACACGCACACAAAATTTTAAATCAATATATTTAACAGTTATCTCGTTTCTGGAGTTTCTGTTCATAAGCATAGTTACACAGACTACAAACCTCTAGGGGGGGCCTCTTACAAAAATTCTCAAAATTCGAGGGGGGGTCAAAATCTCACCGGATTTAAACGACAATTTTTTCCGAATTTTGGACAAAATTATAGGGGTCTAAAAAACTCATCGGATTTAAACTACAATTTTTGAAAATCTCGATTTTCTTGGGGGGGGGGGTCAACCCTGGGCAAGCCCCCCTCTGTGTAACTATGGTTCATAAGTTTAGAATCAGACTTTAAATTATTATGGTCTTAATGAAAAACTTTAATAAATATTACCGTAATCAGAGTATAGACTAGTGTTGTTTAACTTCCACTTTTTAAAATTTCAACTTGACCTTCCCTTTTGCTTTTAATTAAAAAGTTTAATTTATCATGTTATTTTTGATTTCACTTAAGCTAAAGTTAAATTCAAAATATTTTCACTTTTGCTTTCGCTTTTAAAAAGCAATACAACACTAGTATAGACTGATGCTAGAGATATGTCTTTACTCAGTTAAAGACAGATTTTTCCAGTGTAGATTTACAAAGCTCAAGTAAGTCTGTGTGCGTAAATTCCTAGTTTATAATTATCATTAGCTGTTTGGAACGCGATATATCATTGTAAACGTGAGATATTAGTAGACAACACGCATAAAAAAACAAAAAATAATAGAGTAAATGGAAATAAAAAAGAAAGATAAATGAGTAGAGAATAGTAGCGGAAAAAATACGAAGAAAAAACCAATTCGAATAATAGAAAGTGGAAATGTGTGTGTTTTTTGCGTATATGTTAGAATGCATTGTGTTTCTGTGGGCAGAGTAGAGAGACTACAATAAAGAATAAAGGATTAATGTGTTTCGCAGTAGAATAACATAGAATCCTATGAGACAACACTCGGCACACTTGCTATCTGTAAAGACATTCGAATAGACCGAAGAAGACTATAAGCAAAAAATGTGACTTCAATTTAGTGAACGATGCGATGTTTCACGTATACTGTACTACTAGTGTTACCAACTCTATATCGACAATTCATATACATTTCCCAGAATTTTCCTGGACATGATGAAAGATTTACTAGAAAACACCTTGACATAGTGTTTTAATGTGCATACATCGCACAATATATTTTTGGAAAAGTTTAAAATTCCTAGATTTTACATAAAAAACTGTACATATGGTCACACTATGTACTACTGTAACAGTTAAACAGAATATTGTTGTGTCCCTAATAATTAAAGTCTCTGCGGAAAACAAAACTAATGAATGCTACAAATGAATGTTACTGTAATATTGAAAAAGTCAGTCAGTATTCAAGTAATTTATAAGCAATACTAACAATTATTTTTCTTTCTGTTTTGTTGATTTCAGTTGCACCTGGAATTAAATTGCGACCAGAAAGTAGTGGACGAGAAGATCATACTGGTATGTCGTCATGTTTATCACTGCCAATGATATTATATCTACCGGTTGTACTAATTTTACTGTTAGCTTTAAAAAAAATCTGTTTAAAGAAATCAGGTTAATCATAATGTTTACTCAATTGGATATATGCTGGTTTTTTTCTATCTATTTCTTTTCAATATAAAGCGCATATAAAGTTTAAACAAAATTATAAGTTATCTTTAAAATGGAAATATTGCGAGAAATTTTATAGTGTGCTTGAAAAGAGAAGTAAGTACAGAACAATTCTTCCCTTTTCTCATCGTCTCAAAATTTTATCTCAAAACTGTCACATAGAAAAGTAGTCTCGATTTTATATTTTTTATTTCGCTTATCGTTTAAGATGTTTATCCACCACTCCATTCCATTTTATTTTATTTTATTCAGTTAACTTCTCTCGTTCTATTTTCAAATTTCCCGTGCCTTTTTTGTGCGATCAAAATTTATGCAACAAAGTAATAATAAAAAAATAAGCTGAAATCTGTTGAAAATACAATACATAATATTACTGTAATATTTGTTTAAAAAAATTTAATTGCTGCTTGAATAAAACAATGCCGCAAATTAGATTAGTTTTGAATAAAAAATAATTAGATTATACACTGATCTCTCTATAGAAACAAAACAATATCTATCAAAAGTTTAAGTATAAGTGTATATGTGGTGGACTGTGTGTTAAACTATTATATATTATTAGATGTATAAATGTTTCATAGAGAAAGAGTTTATTATGGTCAGGAAAGCATTTCGACTAAATTAAATAATGCTATTTTGTACCTCAAGTCACGCATTAAACTGAATCTCGAGCTTATTTTTGCAAATACTTCTTATAAGTGTGCGAATTTATGGTCACTTTACGGGCACTTTGCAACACAACAGCTAATTTCCATTTTACAAATTGCGCTCACGATCACACAACTGTTTCTTTTGAGTGTTCACTAATAAATTTCTTCTTAGCTCTTCATAGTTAGAATAGTTTTTTAGTCTAATTCAACGATCAATTTTTTTATTACATGATTAGTTTTATTGTAATACTGTTTTTTGATCGTAATGGAGGACGGAATGATAAATTTTAGCTTATTTAAAATTTTTTGTTTTTTTCTCTTACCTAGGATAATATGCAAAAATTACTGTTATGCTAGAATAGAGCATTATTTATAGAAGTGTGTGTTCCGCGCGCGCACACACACACACACACAAACACACGTTAATACAAAAGAAAAAATTTTTTTTATAGAACTTACGCACAAAAAAAAAGATTAGGAAAAAGTAAAAGAAGAAAAGTTTGCCATCAAAAGCAATATTCTATTACGGGTAGCGAAGAGAGAAAAAAAAGTGATGTGCGGATTATCAGCACTTAACTTATCGCGTCATTACCATACTCTGGTGTGTCAGTAATGTCAGAAAAGAGCTATAATTCTAGTGCACACATATAATGCCTGTCAATGGCTGCATACAACACAACACAACACTGTGAACTTTACTTTCGTAGCTATACTATTACCGGTACTTCTTTCGAGTTCACACTATTCTTGTTTCAATCAATAAATATTGCAAAAAAAACTGTTCGCTCGTGTTGTTTGTATTTGAGGTGTGATAGAGAAATCAAGTTATATAATATTCTGACATTTTTTATGTGTTTAATCAACACCTTCTGATGGAGAAAATCTTTAGAGCGCAAATCTCGAAAAAATGAAACAACTATAATGTATTAAGCAATTGGTTGTAGCAATTTTAATAAATTGGATTTTAATGTAATACTCGCTCAATCCATGTTCGCTCAATGTATCAAATCTGTCACAAGTGTTTCAGGAAAAATATGATTTTTTTTCCGTTTAATAACAAATGTTTTAATTAAAATATTATGTCAGCACAACAAAACCTGACAATTATAAACCTGACTAAACAGTGAACCAATGACGTATTTCAATATATATCTTACTAACTTATAATCCGTGCGCGCGATTATATTTACTAATTTAGCCTATGATTTATTGAACAGCGCTGTTTGATGAGGCTTTTGATTGAGCAGCAAAAGGAAAAGACAAAAAAATTGCAACTAATCTTAATCAGCACTATTTTTAAAGTTAATTTATATTTTTTTCATTCGTGCTATAAAATTTTCAAAAAAATCATAGAATCGAAAATTCAAATATACCTGTTATGTTATCACTCTCAACTTAACCAAATAAATCAATATAGTGTATGCGCGTATAATCTTTGCGATACAGTAGTCATTGCTACTAAATATATGTATATACAGTATATACTAAATTATGCATGCAAACTAAAAGTAAGGTTAAAAAAGGAAAAGATTATTCTATAGTCAAGCAAAAATCTAACTGTCAAATTGTAAAGATATAGTATAAAATCAAATATATATATCAAATGCTGATTTCACTGCTGGGATAAATTTTTTTTAAAAATTTTTATGCATTTATTCTTTTATAATAGTTTAATAATAATAAAGTGAATTAAAAACTTAGTAGAGATTCTATAGCGTGCAACATATGAGAGACCTGACTATTACTTTAGAATAGTGATGTATTTTTATAAAGCTTATATACAGAGATACTTCTCGAATAATATATAAAAAGCGCGTCTTTCCTGTGGTGAAGAGAACGTGGGAGATATGATGCAAAATTTATTCTATTACAAAAAACTAATCACTGAATCAATGCGCTGTGGATTTTTATATGGAATTAATGAGTTAATAGATTAATTAAGACAAAAAAATTAATTCACAACAGCTATTCTGCTGTAATATTGCTGCAATACTATTATTCTTATTGCAAGATCACATTTTGTCTGTCGCTAAAAATGTTTTAAATAATTAATAGCCTGGTGTTTAGACATTCACACCGCAAATGGATAAATAATGAGACATGAATATCTAACAATAGTTGCGATTCTAATAATGTGCTTGAATTAATTAATAAGAGCGTGAGAGTTAAACCAAAATGCAAAATATCGCTAAACTCTTATTTATTATGCGAGATAAAATTATAGCAACTAAACTAGAACCGAGATAAAATAATTTAAGATATTGTTTCAGAAAATTTACAATTCTTGCGAATACATTATAAATTTTATAAAGATTTCAAAAAATATAGTCACAACTAGTGTTGTTTTTGATTTTGGATATTTTATTTTGATTTTGATTTTTTATCGACTTTTGATTTTGATTAATCAAAATCAAAATACAATCAAAATTGAAAATTTTTAAAAATCAAAATACAATTAAAAATATAAAAGTCGAGAAAATCAAAATCAAAATACAATCAAAATAGAAAACGATAACGGCATAACATTATTCAAAACTCTAGTGAAGCCACTTATTTTTTCTGTTTATATATGACTGCACAGTATATCCAGAATATAAATTACTGGTTGGCGGTCGAGCAGAACTGGCATGCAATGTAACGCTACCGTCGTTTGATGACGCGATCACTCTTATACTGTGGTACAG
>JAQIVF010002917.1:0-10120 GCA_034698365.1 Steganacarus magnus | reverse complement strand
AGAGAGAGAGAGAGAGAGAGAGAGAGAGAGAGAGAGAGAGAGAGAGAGAGCGAAGCCAGCAATGAGAATAAATACTACACGAAAGTGTGTAGAAATAAAGTGATGATTCACTATCGCCAGCGAATGCCTGAAGGCACTCAATTTTCTATTACAACACACACACACACTACTGCCAGGCTATCACTGTTCACTGCGAGCAAACAGAATCGACTATAGAGTACGAGTACGAAGAAGCGGTTGCCGATCAATATATGTATTACACATTAGCCCTTCTATAACCTTCTGGCTCTTATGTTTGGTCTTATCTGAATCACAAAAAAATACGTATATTTATATAAGAGTAATATGTGTATATAGTATAAGGTAGCTGTTGAACAACACAGTAGCAGCAGAGGTAATCTTTTTTTCGCACCATATTTTTTGTGTGTGAAGAATTTTTTTTATTTGCTTCTCAATAATAAAATTTATATATAT
The DNA here is from genome assembly GCA_034698365.1 of Steganacarus magnus. Lineage (NCBI taxonomy): Eukaryota > Metazoa > Arthropoda > Arachnida > Sarcoptiformes > Steganacaridae > Steganacarus > Steganacarus magnus. Next base: position 9,646 of record JAQIVF010002917.1, on the reverse strand, counting down.
ATAATAAAAAAATCAACAAATATTAAAAAATTATTCGCGTATAGCTTATATGGATGGCAATTGAATTCTCTACTTGCAGCGATAATATTTATAATATACTAGTATACTATAATACTATTCTGTGCGGTATTATTATTATAGTCACGATTATTGAAATATAAGCAGCAGCGAGAAAAAAACAGTTAACGGCGGCCCGTATGGAACATCTCAGCGATAGATGGAGAGGATATGCGATGCATGAGCGAGTATATAATAAATAGTACGAAATATCGGGTGTATGGAAGCTAACTTATTATAACTAAATGCATCGCAAGCGCTCACGCTATATATATATATATATATATATATAATAAGGTTATCTTTCTAGCAGTGTCTTTCTTTTTTTTGTTATCCATAAGAAGTAGAATCGAGAGACGCGCTTAATCCCCAAAAGGTTTTCTCTCTCCAATCAATCGAAGCCGAACTAAAGGTTTTACATTTTACTCTTTCGCTCCTAACTCACTCACCCTCTCTCTCTCACTCTCTCTCTCTCTCTCTCTCTCTCTCTCTCTCTCTCTCTCTCTCTCTCTCTCTCTCTCTCTCTCTCTCTCGTGTGGTGCACGTAAAATAAGTTGTCACACGATTAGACAATAAAAACGAGAGTATATAAAACGGTAGCCAATATTATTCTAGTTCTAAAAGAACGCAACTCTATTTTATTCTACATTTTATTTCCCGTATTTTTCAATTTTTACTTTTTTTAGAACTCATGTTTCATAAACAACTGCCAATATAACTGACACGAGAGAACATATATTGAGATATAAATAACGCTTTTAGAGCGCGCATACATCTAGTTTATATGGATAGGTGAGCGAGATTTTTATTTCTCTCTATCACGTCAACAGAGTGTATGTGTTTTTTTAATGGGCAAGAATAAAATTTTGGTATCGCATCAATTTATAAAGCAATTTTTTCGCTCAGATATTTATTTTCTGAGGCTGTAATGTATATTAATACTCTAAATGATTAAAATTACTTTCAAACTATTTTTTTTCACTAAAAAGTACATACGTTCCACTAATATAATATGTGTGTGCGTTAATAACGTTTTTTTTCTATAAAAATAAATTTTTAATAAAAGTATAATATAATGAAATGCTTTGTTGACCTCGTTTTAAAAATTATCGCTACATTTACGTTTACACGTTTCATTATACAGTAACTGTAGTATCATATAGAGTCTAGTATTATAGTACAGTATATAGTGGTCAGGCTTTACTAATTACGATTAATGTGGTGACTGTTTATTACACGGGCTTATGTTATAACATCGCACTTACCAACTGCTGGCGCGTAAATATTGAGATAAAGGCAGTCCTCGCTCTGATTTTGCAGTGTCGGCAATAATCGCCTCAATATATTAAGTCTGCCGGTAGTCATTGACTTTAATGCCTCGGTTTCGTTGCTTAAGTCCAGCAATTTTTGCGGACAAACGTGACCGTGAATGTGCGCGCTTCGCGTTCCCGACCATATCGCTGGTGTCACAGGTGGCATAAAGCGAAGCTTACCGATCGGTGGCGATGCGTACGGTATACCTTAACACAATTGAAGAAAATAAAACAAAATAGTATTTTTATAGAATTTAGTTTTAGTAAAATCTACTTTTGTATTAAACAAAGAATTGTCTATAAACGACTAGCATTGTAAGAGTTTTTGGTGTTTTTTGTTGTTGTTATTATTGATTGAATAGCGGAATTAGCATTCTTTAAGCAATCAATGAGAGCTATAAGATGGAGATGCGCTTTGTTTGTGACGAGTTTTAAAGAGAAACTCACATTAGTTACTGAATTTTTTGAAAAGAATTTTGATGAATAAAATGGTTATCTTTAATTTTATCTGTGGGAATGATTAACTTAATTCGTGTACAGAATCTTCACGGAACATTGAAAAATTTTTTATTACTAAGTGTAACCACAACTCACTAATATCTGTGATAGTAAACGAAAACTTTGTTGTATGAATTTTAAACTTAAAATAATTGATTTACAGTAATGTATATCATTATTATGTCAATCAAAAGCAAAATTTTCAGTCAAAAAAGTGAATATGCGTTTTTATTGAATTATAATCCAATACAGTATAAGTTCTTTAAAAAGCTTTCTACCGGAAAAAAAATTATAATTTATTACAGGATAAAATAAAAATCCTCAATACATCTGACTCTAGTCAGTGGGCCTGAAAAGTGCTGCACTCCAGTCTTCCAATTCATCGGATTTGATCCCCAAAAGTTCAAGTAAAAAAAAATAAGCGACGCTCAGCAGCACTCAGAGTGCGTTAGCCTAAGCCTCCACACGGCGTTCAACTTTTAAAACCACATTATTTATATAAGAGCATTACTTATATGTTATAACTTATATAAGTAGCAGTCTTTCGTTTTTTTTCCTCTTTACCTAAAAATACTTCTACCGGCTGCAGGTTTTTGTTTGGCAGCGTCACAATAAAGCCTCGCAGACCACCATATTTTGTGCGCACCACACGCGAACTTATTCGCTTCTCACTCGTCGTAGTCGTCGTCGTCGTCGTCGTCTGTGCTGTGTTTGCAAATATTGTGATCGCAAACAATAATACTAATGCTAAAAGAATACGTGCGACAACAACGGAGACAACGACGACACCACCACCACCACTACTACTGCTACTGTTATCGATTATTAGATTCAATTTGATCGCGAATTTGCCGTGCATTTTGGGGGTTTTTTTTTAACAACACTACAACGCGCGTAGAGATCAACGATCAAACCGCTGTTCACTGCAACTGCTAGCAACTATTCATACGACAGATCAATTATTTAATAGGTTCACACAATTATCCCGTCGTGTATCCGTATATATATATATAGATATAAATCCCGAATAGGTTTTTATCAAAACCGTCGTATTATCCACCAGTACATCAAACACAAAAATCGCTTTACTGTGATGTGTGTGTGTGTGATTTTACATACGAAATTGCAATTCAGTTAACAATCATTATCAACAGCAGTCGCGAGGCCATTAATAAAAGCACTTTTCTATTGAAACACATACACATCTACACAGAAACACATACATACTATCGCAATGCTAGTTACACCACACATACAGTATGCGTTGCACTGGTAAACTGTGTGCTCAGCGAAGGATCGCATTCACTATTTATAGTCACTTTCTGTTTATTTCGTCATCGCATCCTTTAGAAAACTTACTAAAACCCATCAAACGCATGCTTTGTTCGGAATGCAATGCTCGCACATATCTCTCATCCATTTTTCTGCGTTATTTTTAATTTTATAAATATTTTATTAAATTCATTTGTGATTTAATTATTTAAATGATATTAAAGTTTCCTCAAAAGATTCATACGTAATCCCATTTAGCACTAAAAAAACCTTTTTTTGTCATTATAGTAGAATTAAATACAGTTTCGTGATAAATAAAGTTTAAGGTGTGTGTGTTGTATGCGTTTTTTATTTGGTGTGATACTCTAAGGTGATATTATAGTTCCTTTTTAATATCTTTTAGTGCAGTTTTCCTCCACACTTTAATTACCGGTAATTGATTTCATTTTTCACAAAAAAAGGAAGAAAATCTAAAGAGATTTTTATTAAGGATTTCTAAAGCGAGAGAGAGAATGCGAGACCTGTCAGAGACAATTACTGATGCTCTCCCTGTACTCTTACTGTTAGCTTTTATTATAGTAATTCACGCTTATATATGAAATGCGCTCGCATTTATATATATGGTATATATATAAGCGCTATATATATGACAGCACATAAGTGTTTGAATTAGTTTTAATATTTCTTAGCGAAAGTATTTCCATCAGCGAAAGCAGCAAAATCGTTAACAATGAGGATGCGGTGAAAAAAATAATTAATTATATTTATGGGAAAGTATTATATTAATACAAACTTTATATATATAGAAAAGAACGTATTAATAAGACTAAAAACGCAAATAAAATAAGAATACTTCCACGCAAACACGGGTTTTCTCATTGGTATCCAAAAATTTTGTTTTAGATTAATATATGCTTTTAATTTTTTAAACATTTTTAGATAATACGATGCTTTTATTTCTTATACCCTGTGAGATGAACATCAACTCGGTTTTAGCTGAGCTGCGATGATCTGAATTAATTTACTTGATTTGCTTCGATTGAGGCTGAGAAGAAACGGATGAAATTGTTAATTTATTTAATAATGCATTTAAATTTCTGGAATAAAAATTATATCAACACGTTTTTAATATTTAATTGAGCAAATTGTTCAAAGAATGTAAGATTCAATTACACTTAAATAATCTATTAAATATTCTGGAAATTTTTTTAAAAAAACTCTTGAAAAAATGATTTGAAACTGCCTGTTTGACATTGCGTGCATGGGCTAAAAGCTAAGCTGAACTGAGATGTGCTGAGCTTTGCTAACTCACAAGTTTAGCTAATAATTTCAACTCTTAATTATGAAAATCTGTGCTGAATTTCAGTTATAGCTGTGGCTGAACTTTTGTTTTTTTTCGTCTCTACTTATTTCTACTTTGCTCATGGTTTTTTAAAGTTCTGCAGCGCGAGGATTCTTTAATCTTCATTTACAGTTCCGTTTTCAACGCACACACACACACACTCACACACAAACATTTTGCGTCAAAACAGTACTTTACTCGTTTTTACTACAATTTTTTTTCTCACAGCAATCTTGACCAATATGTGCGATCAAACGCTGATGAAAACAAATGAATGCTCATCTAAGTGTGTAAATCTGGTTTGTGTTTCTTTTCTAATAGCTTTTTTGATGGCAAACTTGGGTAAAGCGGTTTTGCGAACGCAGTTAAAATGGTTGTTCGGTAACCATTTCTCTCTATCGTAATAGAAGTTAGAGAGAGCGAGCGAGCGAGCGAGCGAGCGAGAGAGAGAGAGAGAGAGAGAGAGAGAGAGAGAGAGTATTATTACACAATCATCGATCTTGTTAACAGTAAACGGGGCTAACTTTCGTTCGATAACTTAGTAGTACTCGAAGTTTGCGAAATAAGATTTGCTTTATTAAACATAACAAGTGACCCAATAAAACGAGAGCTAACTTTTATTAAATATTTCTCGGTTTTTCTTCGGATTTTATTCAATTATCAAAGTGATTCAACTTAAGGATAATTTATTAAATTCTTTTTTTTCTCTCTTAAAATGCATTTTATTCATCGAAATTTAATCTGTTTAACAATTTTGCTTTAATAATTCGCAAAAAATCTAATTAATCTTAGTCTAAGATAGCTTAAGCTAAGCTCTATTATAGATGTACTGTGCACTAAATTGTCAAGTAGTAAATCATATTTGTATAACGCACTGCTTAATTCATCTCAATATATTAATTATCTATTAATCACTATATATAGTGAATTACAATAGACTTCTCATTGAAAAGTATCGATTTTAGAAGAAAAAAAACTGTTTTTGAAACGAGAATTAGTGTGCGGAGTATAAAATAATGCTATCTTTTTTCTCTCTAAAAAGTTGTAATCATTATAACCATATTAAATACGCAACAACGAACAACAACGAACGCGAGCGCTGCGTTCAAATTAGTTTCCAGTTTTATCATATCAAACAGATTTACAGAAAAATACTTTGTATGCGTAGAAATACAATTTCACCACAAATCTTCAATTTATTCGAGTACTGTAAGCTTAGTAGTAGTAAAAACTACTGTACCGTATTTCCTACTTAGCCATTCATACGGAGTACAGGCTGTATGTAATTAATGCGTGGTAGTAATAGTGTTGATTAGAACTGGTATATCATAGAAAAGAATAGCGCAGTCCTCTAACTCTCTCTCTCTATTAAAGTGGTTTAATTTGCCATTTAATGATTTATGACATCGCGAATGTCGCGAATCATAATCACATTTATAATTCGGTGTCACATTAGAGTTATATGCATATTATATTCATTTTTATGCCAGTCTTTCCATTCTTTATTTAATTATACGCCTCTAAATCATAACCGCTATTGTATTAACGCGTTATTATTGTTATTATAAGCGCTTTTTCTCTTAAAGAGATTATTTTAATAAGAAATAATGTGAATGTTAACAAGAATTTGTTTGTGATGCACAGCACACTCTTTTTGTTTTGTTTTCTAACACTAAAAACAAACGATTTACATGTGAAATGTGTACTGTTTGAGTAAAATGGTTTAAAAACCCCGGAATCAATCCCTGAGCTCATTACGAAATTTAAATCTTATTATTTGCTTTGCGAGAGAGAGAGAGAGAGAGAGAGAGAGAGAGAGAGAGAGAGGAGCGAAATGAAAGTGCATCGCGTTATCATTTCACAAGTGACTTGAAAAAAACACATTTGCAGCAAACACTCTTAAGTTGTGCACACATACACACAGTGCGCGCGATAGCGATTCAGAAGAAGATGCAGCAATAAAGCAATAGTCCAATACTCAAATAGCAAATGATACCATTTTCGCACAGAAAAATTCCTTTCCGCCGTACAGACAGTAGAGCGCAATACCTCGTGAATTTAGTGTCTCCAATATTAACAATACTACTATATGGGAGTATTGCGCTCGCTATTATAAAATCGATAAGAAAGCGCTTCGAACACATCGCTCTTCTGCAGCAGAGAACACACGTCTAAAAACCTGTATAAAAAAGCTTTTGAAAACAAATCGTAAAAAATCCTTAACTTAAGTAAAATTGCGAGTGATCTTAGTCTTTCTCTCTCTCTCACTCGTATATATATATATATATATATTTCTTTTGTTCAGATAATTTATCAATAATTGCTAGAAAGTCACCGAGCAATGTCTGTCTACTTTCTGTTTTTATTTTTTTTGCTTCTTCTTCTTCCAACTTCTTTAATCTCTACATAATGTTAACTCATTTTTTATATGATTAATTATAAGAAATATCTACCACTAGACCAATATTGAATCCAATTATTTTCGCTCGATTGCTGTGTGTGTGTGCGCGCTGTGCGCGCAGTGAAATATCCTTTATTTTATTGTGCGGATATTTCTCTTATAAATTGCACTTAAAACAAACCCCATTGTCATTAATTTTTTATATACATAGTATCCACACACACACACACACACACACACACAAAGAGCATTATATAACACATTCTTAATAATTTAAAATTTGAACGGATAAAAATAAATTATTCTCGGCATTAAATAAATTTCTTTATCTTATAAATAGTTAATAGTTTTGCCATTATTGCGTTTAATGATTAACATATTTCTTTTTTACAAGTTTTTTAAAGCAAAAAAAAAATCCTGCAGAGTGTGTGTGTGTGTGTGTGTCTAAAAATGGTAAGTATTATGGACTTTGATACATACAAGCATCGCAATCAATGGTAGCCATGCGTAAGAGTGTATCTCTCATAAGAAAATGATGATTGCAAAATCTATAATAAATGTGTGTATCTCTCTCTCTCTATGTGTGTGTGTGTATATACGTTCAAAATTTCCGAATGTGTATCGCACTCGAGAAAAAAGTAGTTGAGAGAGAAAAAAGGTCGCATCCGTCGGTGAATGTGAACGCATCGCTGAATTCGGTTTTTCTTCACACTTTTTTATTTAGTTATTCTTTTATTTTTTGCTACGCTTTTTGTTTACATTATCGTCGAGAGAGCATATATATATATATATTGTATAAGTGTCACTATTTAATAAGCGCGACGATAGTGTGTGTCAAAATAAGTTGACATTTGCTTTAAAATATGAGATTAAAAATTAATAAACAACAAAAATGCGTCTGAAATGTGAAGAGACGGAACGAATAGGAAATGTCGCTTTAAGTGTCTCACATTCTTTCATACAATTTTCTCTCTATAATGTTATGCTTTAAAATCAGTTACTGTATATACAGTCGCAACTAAAACGATTTTAATCATTAACAGAATTAACCCTCCAGTGGAATCGTTGTTCAACTTCAAACTTAGGTACTGGTGGCAGATTTTTTGTATGCAATGTACATAAGTCAGCTTCCAGTTGCTGTCAACGCATAAAAAATTTTTCTGCCACACGATTCTGGCGTGTTTTCACTGTCGCGTTACTTTTGCCTGATTCGCACTTATAATGCTTGAAAACAAACATTACGGGCTCAAAGCACTAATATGTTATACCAAAGCGTGAATGAAATTTGACATTACTTTAAATAAAATTTAATAACTCCGTTAATATAATTAATATTAATATAATTTTTTTTTTGCATTTTAATTCGCAAATATATTTGTGAGGAATAGCTAAAATATTCTGGCTCTTTCGGCATTATTTTAGATAATATCACCATTCAAACGTTTAGTGGCAGGAAATCTTGCCACGTTTCTGCTGGACGGGTTATAAGAATTCGCAACTTACTCACAACCCTATAATTATCAATCAAATATCAAAATTAAAAATGTTAAAAATATCGACCTACAAGTAAGTGTGTTCTCATTTGAGTCTTCAACGAAAATTTATAATCACACCATAAATGGATAAAAATAGAACAACAATAGAATTGGATATATGCAGAAATTACAGAATAAGGCATTAATAATTTCAGAGAAAAGTTTTTTTTGACCCTTTAGTGAATCGAATACGTCTAACTCTCAATCTAATTCTTTATATCTGTAATAAGATAATTAAATATCGAAGTTTTTAAACCATATTTTTGAAATTTTGATTCATCATATATCTAATCATTTCATTCTACTCTTTTCAATTGAATTTCCTTTTGATAAATGTTAGAAACCAACCTATCATGATATTTGTTAAATTTTATTCTAGAAATAAGTTCTAAAATTTTTGTGTGTGTGTTCAGTGCGTTATGAATTTAAAGCAACTATTTTTTCCGTTAAAAAATCAATTCCACTTACTTTACTGTTGGGTAAAAAAAGGCGAGCATAAAAAGCAAGAATTAAATAAAAATAACAAGAATGAAACTCATTACTAATGAAAAATGAACTTAACATTATTAGAAACCTATAATAATAATAAGAATTCAAAGAGAAAAAAAAAACAGAAATAAATTTCCACGTCTGTCTGTTGTGTTAAAAATAGTGGAAAAAAGCGACGCGTTTTAAAAATAATATGCTGTAAAAAACGAGCGCAATTTATTATTCACATAAGAAGCGTATTTGCATTTGAAAATAATTTACATTTCGTGTCAAACATCATCTCTTAACTCAAAGCAAACAAACACACATGAAAAGAGAAAAGACGACGAAAAGCGTATTGCGTTTCTCGCTCTCACACACACTCTTCTGATTATTCATCAGAGTTAAAGGTGTTATTGTGTTGCGAAAATACAGGCAATTGAATACGACACCAGCAAATCGGGTTTATTTCGTTTCGCTGTTAACGTTTCAGACTAAAATAACGCCACTTTTTCTCTACGCATTTGACAGCATCTCTATATTAGCGATGAATAAGAATAATAGTTTCGTTGCTAAAAGCCAAACAAAAACTCGCGAGTCTTAAGCGGCGCTGCAAACGTCAATAACATAGGAAAAAATTCTATGTTACCGAAAAAAATGAGAGTTTTTGTAGTTATAGAGAAAGAGTATGACCCGATCTTTCTCTGTTGACTTATGAATAGTCAATACTTGTTTTGTGTGCGCATTCACTCACTCCTCT
>JAQIVF010002916.1:0-10121 GCA_034698365.1 Steganacarus magnus | reverse complement strand
TTGTAAAATAAATCTATTGCGCAACTGACAGTTATTACTGGTCAGTTGCAACGTCTATCTATTCAGAGTTTATAACTTGAATTATTTAGAATTACAAAAAAAATTTAAAATTATTGGAGAAATGTTGGCGAATCACGTGTTGACCAGTTTGCCACATCTCATCACCCTCCGCGTTGCAACAATTCATCGTCCTGATGAATAGAAGCTCCAGCGATTCCCCTATCGAAGGTTAACTCGTGAAACTCATCATTCTTATGTTGGACATGAACGCTGATCAAATTATTGCGAATCGCGTTTTGTGGAACGACGACAAAGTGTGGTGACAAATGTTTCGAGAATGAGCCAACAAGACGCGATTCTCCTTCGCCTGGTGTATAACGTGTGCACGATGCGGATGTGCTGACAACGCTGTATTGCAGATAAAGGAGATGATGTCTCCTCTCAAAGTCAATATCTCCCATTCGCTGACATAATTCTTGGAGCCGCCTCACCGTAAATTGCGGTCCTTCGTAATTATCAGTCATCATTAACTGATTCTTATAATGGACGAATGCTTGGCGTATCCGACCTTTTGTATTGCCGTTTTTATCGGCGCAAGCGATGGCACACGTTGGTGGTCTCACCACTCGAGGTGACGCTTCGGTTGATGTAGCGAGCGCTGTAATCGCTGCAGTGTTGGTTCGTTTCCGTCCTGTAGCTTTTAGTCGTATCAGTTCGGCGTCTAATTGAGCAATTTTATTGTTTGCGATGTCTAACTGATCTACAGTTATTGCTCGCCTTCGTTCTACATCTGCGACGCGATCTCGCCATTTCTTATCGGAATCCTTCAGTTTTTCATAACTATTCCGGTGATCGTGAATCGCAGCTTCTCGTCCTTTTTCGGCGATCTCTCGCAGTCGAATTTGTTCGTCGCGCATTTTATCAGCCGCTTCCTTTAACTTTCGCATATCGACAGCTCGGTTATGACACGTTTGGATGTCGGCGCCATCTATTGCTGGTATTTTCGACATTTGAATCTTTTGACGCATACTCTCAAGCTGTTTATTATAATTGTCAGTTTGGAGGCGTTTTTCTCTCTCCATTTGAGCGATTCTGGAGACGAGATTCGCGTGCCCTTCCCAAATATATCGCAATAATGGGTGATCGGCTTGAGATTCAATCCCTAAATTAGGAAACGCATGGAACTGGTATGCGGGATAACTCATCCATTGTCCGCACATGTATGGACAGCTTCGATAAATAGTGCAGAGTGGGAGCCACGCGGCGTCTGGTATGTTATGTAATTGTCCGTATGTGAAGTCTCCAGCGGTACAGTAACACTTAACTGTAAAACTTTCTTTTGATTTCTATTGTGTTTTAATACAATTTAGACAGATCACGTGAGCAGTTCCATCCAGTCGATGGTTTGTTAATTCCCGACACACATATGGATGTAAGGCATAATTTCTGCATATATGGCATTCGGGCCAATCTTCTCGAGTCGGGTGAAATCGTTCGACCTGATATGCACGTGGAAGTTTTTGGCCATCACGTTCGATGTAAGTGGTTGGCGCATTTAAGTCAATTGCTCTCGCTTCCAGAGCGTTCTCGACGTAACGCATTGGTCCGTCAGTCAGGTAGTCTTGCATGAAGACAGTCATGTATGGGTGATATTGAGTCGAACGTTCCACGTCATATACTGAAACTATGATATCTTCTAACTCTGGTCGCAGATTTCGTGGCAAGCATTGAGCCGACTGTTGGATGTATTCTCGAGTTGGATTGATATCCACAATCTGACATTCCGTTTCGTCTGCCGATTCGGTGGTGAACGGCCCAATCGGTGTGTTGGCGCGTTCGTCCTCACTTAAAGTGATGGCTGTTGTTTTTATTCTTCGCCCATCTTTATTGTGTGTGACGGTAATGCTTTGGCTGCGATTGATTAAAAACAATTCTTCTTTTTCGGTGTCGGTAAGTTTACGACCCCTTTGTTGTTCGAGTTCTTCTATTTGCTTTAACTGTTTTGCTTTTTCTGCCAAAACAGGGTCAACTGTGGTCAGCAAGTTATTGGATTCAATTGCGGCGATATTTATTCCCGCTATCATAGAGTGCGATTGCTCTGCGCGTATGGAAGATATAAATTGTGGTATCGGTAGAGCGTAAATAGTGTTCTTATCCACTCGTGTAAGACGTGGATCGAGTTGGATTTCGGGCGACTGTGTTATGAGAGGTGTCGTTATTACCGCATTTGATGACTCTCCAGTCGTATCTTCTTGCGAGTTTGAACGTGAATATGTTTTGCGTTTTACCCCCTCAAGATTCTCGTGAGTTGGTTGATGACCTGTTTCAAGCGTCACATCCATGTAATCGTCTATTTGTCGCGCAGTTGTGGTAGTACTGGCGGGTTGTCGTTTGAGTCGTGGGAAAAGTTTTTGAACCTCACTTTCTTGTGAGCGTTCACGAAGTAAATAATGGTAGTGTTCTTGAGCTGCCGCTGCGTTCGACAAATCGAAGTCAACACTGGTGTCCATAATTGGCTGTTCTGAAGAGCGTTTCTCTGGTGACAAACCAATACGATTGAGTCCTCGTTTCTTTGGTGGCAATACTCGATTTAATGCGGTAATTGTGTCCACATAAACCGTCGGAATGGGAGTTTGTAATGTTATCCCCAATCCTTGTTCGGTGATATGTCGTGAATGACACTCACGATCGACAGTAATTGTCACATTTCCTGGACTTACATTAAATGGTGTCTTTGGCATCGTTGGTGCTGGAGTTGAGGCACGTCTGATCACTGACTGTCGTGGAACTATTTGTGGACGAGTCGTCAAGTCAAGAGCACTCACACTATTATCACTTTTCTGTGGCGACTCGAATGTTATTAAGACAATACCTGAAGTAATTGTTGGCGTTAATAACAATGTTGATGCGTTACTCAGATGAGTTGAGGACTCGTTTGAGTTTTCGTCGTTCACTTCAATGTCAATTATGAGCTGATTATCGTTGGAATCTGAATCAGTACTCATTGGCACATTTAGTATGTCACTCGCAGCGTCAATGATTTGGTCCACTTGCGATGTCGTCGGCCAGAATACTATAATCACTTAAGTATTGGGCGTTCAGACGATCAATATAATGGCGCTGTCGCGCCAAAAGCTTAAGTTTTTGTTTTTGTTCAGCAGACACAGCTAACACGTCTGTCAAGTCGTTGATGAATTGTTTGTGGCTGTCGTCGATTGATGGATTAGGATCACTCATTAAAATTAGTAAGTATTTACTAATAAACACTTTAGTAAATAAAATATAATTAAACTTTGCAGATCAACGTCTCATCACAGACTGCAATAAAAAGTGACGCAACGTAACGTTAATGCGGCTCACAGTAATGGCGCGCTCACTGTTTTAAAGTACTGCGCAGTAGAATTGCGCACATATTGAAGCAATATTTGAATGCGTTATGTATAATACATGTGTGTACGAAACAGTTATACACACTTACTGTTAGCGTTCTTCACTGAAGCTTTTTACTGCTCTATTTTACACCGTTTTGAATCTAATTAGATTTCTGGGTGTAAATGAGGTAGAATTTGGCACCAAATTGTATTGCACATTAAATTTATCGTTGCGTACCACCAATTGACGGCTATAATGCGTGTCGTTAATGGTCACAACGTGGCACTAATTCTGACTAGAATTATTTCCGTTCAATTTAAAAACTTTATCACAGATAAACTAATGACTAGAGATCACAGGTGTACTATGTGGGACTGAATCATTTATCGGCGTACACTCGCTTTTATTTCTCTTAAGAGAAAGGAGTTTTTACACCCGCGATTAGTCTGATTCGCTATTTTCCAACACCCAATAATAATTCGGTGATCTCATGAATTTCTTAGCGGAGATTGAACTTATCTTTTGCCGTGAGAACTCAAAACTCAGAGTAAAAGTAATTTCACGCTTATTAGCGGTTTTTAAGGCTCCTGTTTTCAGTGGCGTAACACTTTACTTGTGTAGAACAGTGGAGTCGTTGGGAACGCGCCTTAATTATCTCTTCGGGCTATGTTACACTCTATGTACACCCTTCGACACAGGTGCTCTCCAAGTAAGCGTTGTGCCGCTTCTGTTAAGTTGTTTGTTCAGCGCTAACTAATTGTAGGCTGTCAGACGTTTAGTGAGATATGAGCGTACTTCTCCCTCACAAGTCTCGTAAATAAGAATTTAATAGGAGTTTTTCGATTATGAAATAGTTATTTATTGACAATTGTGTGATTTCTTTGGCTCATAAGATGCGCACTATTATTAGGTTAGTGAAGGCATCGTTTATAGGAAAATTTTTGTTTTAACAAAAATATAGATTCAATTTTTCATAAATAATATCGAATTGATTAAAGTATTAACTATTTTTGTAATGAGTTTTAATTTTTACTTTGAGTATTGATTATGATATATTTTTTTTATAGTGAATAATTTGAAAATTTGAAGAAGTTTTGAGTGAAGGTGCGTTCGTTGTGAAGCTGTTTTACTCTTAGTTCTTCGTTAATTGACGTATTCGCCCACTTCTTCGAACGTGGACCTCATTTGAAGATGGATTTGAATTAGACACGCTTTCGCTGTCTTTATTTCCTCCATCTGTCTGGACTTTAACGCTTTCGGATGCTGGTTTACGTAAGTATTTCACCCAATTGGCGCGATGAAACTCTTTCTCTTCGACTAATGTTTCATTGCCTTTACCATCAGTTTGAGTGCTGACACTACGCTGAAATATTTCACCACCGTCTGGATTACGTGGCCGAAATAGTTTCATTCGGTTGACATTTACAATGTCGGCGCGATAAGGGCCCGACTTGTTAAATACTAGGAAATTATTGTTTGTTATTTTCTTATGCACTATCCAAGTGCCACTATAACGATCTTTTAACTTTCCGCCTTTAGATTTCTTTATTTCGGGCTGAAATAACAGGACTTCATCGCCTATATTGAAAGTAACTGCTCTCTTATTCTCATCGCATCGCTCTTTGTTCTTGACTTGTGACTCAAAGATGCGCTGTTGAGCCATAGTTCGCAAGTTTTTGAGTTTAGTGACGACATCACTAGAGTAATCGTTCAACTCTGTGAGGCGTGGCGCATTGATTTGGCCCTCTATGGGTAACTTCGGCAATACACCATACATTAGATAGAATGGCGACATTTTTGTTATTGAGTGTTCGGCCGTGTTATGCGCGAATTGTATGTATGGGCAGAATGAATGCCATTCACCATATTTCTTATAAAATGGGCTAATGCTGCGCCTAATGTTTTATTAAAAGCTTCGACTTGCCCATTCGATTCGGGATGGAATGCAGTGCTTCGGACCAACATTATTCCCAACGCCTTATATAATCGATTGCAATATTCACTGCTAACATTGGTTCCTCGATCGGCACGCAATTCAGATGGAATACCATAGATGAGAAAGACTTTTGTCATCAAAACGTCTAATACTTCATCGGCGTGGCCAGTTTTAATTGGTTCGATGATGACGGCTTTGCTTAACGCGTCCATAGCAACCACACAATGTTTGTATCCAATTGATTCGGTTAATGGTCCCAACAAGTCAACGCTAAATGTCTCGAAGATTCGGTCCGTGACTGGTAAAGGTGTGTATAGTCCCTGTCCTTTAATCGCACTAATTTTTCTTCTCTGACAGGATTCACAACTGCGAACGTAATCCAAAACTTCGCCATAGAAACCTTTCCAGAAGAACCGTTCTCGAATTCGCGCAAATGTTTTGGCGACGCCTAAGTGTCCCGCTGACGGGTGGTCGTGACACGCTTCCAGGATCTGTTTTCGCGCAGATTCAGGAATGATTGTTAAATACCGTATCTCCTGTTGAACTGTCACTCGTTTGTACAAAACACCGTCGTATTCTTGAAAACGTCGCAATACTCGCTTCTTTACGCGTTGTGACGCCATTGGGTCGTTTATTATTGTAAGATAGTTAGTACAATAAGCGTCGTTTTGTTGCATTTCTTTAATATTTATTGCTTCTCCGACTTCTATAAGACAGAGTGAGAGATATGGGATGTCGACTTCTGGCTCATCCGCATTATCGCAATTTAATGGTGCTCGAGACAAACAATCGGCGTCGAGATGATGTTTACCGCTGTTGTATATCACAGTGTAGTCGTATTCTTGCATACGAAGACTCCATCTACATAAACGGCCAGAAGGATCTTTAATTCGCATCAGCTGACAAAGAGCGTGATGATCGGTGGTAATCGTGAATTTGACGCCGCTTAAATAAAACTTCAATTTTTCGACGCAGAAAACTATCGCTAAACACTCCAAATGGCTTATTGCATAATTTTTCTCGGCTTTGGTGAGTGTACGACTCACGCAATAAATTAATTGTGGCGATTTGTCGGTCCATTGGACAAGTTGACCACCGATTCCGTGACCACACTCATCGGTTCTCAGTTCTTGTGGTTTCATCGGATCGAAGTGCCCGAGAATAGGTGCACTCATCAACAACTGTTTTAACAGGTTGAAAACGAAACGTTGACTCTCAGTCCATTCAAACGCAACCCCTTTCTTTAACAGTTTGAACATTGGTGCTGCAATCGCTGAAAAATTTCGGATGTATCGACGATAGAACATGAATAAGCCGATTGCGCTTCGAAGTTCGCTAACATTTCTTGGTTCGGGTAAATGTCGGATTGGCTCGACTCTAACTGGATCCGGTTGAATGCCTTCTCCACTCACTTGATGTCCCAAATATGTGATGGTAGTGAACATGAAAGAACACTTTTCGGGACTCAGTTTCAGTCCATACTGAATACATCGATCAAAAATGAGTTCGAGTCTTACTAGATGATCGTCGAACGTTTGACTAAATATACAAATATCGTCGAAGTAGACATAGCATATGGTGCCGTTGAGATCTCTGAATGCAATTATCATAAGTCGAGCACACGAAAACGGCGCTGGTTTGAGGCCAAAAGGAAGTCGTGTCCACGCATATGTGCCAATGTGTGTGATAAATGTTGTTTTCACTATATCTGCTGGTGCTATCTTGATCTGCCAGTAACAACTCGCGCAGTCATCCAATGAATAAATTTTATAGCCTGAGATGGTATCGAGGCCTTCGTCTATTAATGGTATCGCAAACGCTTCATCTTCGGTGATATCGTTAAGTTTGCGGAAATCAATGCAAAATCTAATTTTCCCATTCTTTCCTCTGACCAGGACAACGGCGCTGGCCCATGGCGACTGTATCGGAATGATCAGACCATTTTAAGTAATCGACGAATCTCTTTCTCGATGTGTTCTTTATCGGCTGGTGATGTGCGATGTGGCGGACAATTGATTGGCTTATGATCACCAGTATTAATATGATGTTGAAGAACATCTATCTCACCAAAGGGTTCGCCTGGAAATTGGAACGCCTTTCGCTTCCGAACTAGTAGTTTTAATAACTTGAAACGTTCTTCGTCCGTTAATTGTGGACAAAGTTTAAAATACTTTTCAAATTCTTCGTCTGTTGGTGGAATCGGATCGTCGTCATCTACTAATGCGGATACCAGAATATCCATTTCACTCTCACTGAGGATTGTTCCGTCTTCGATAACGTCGGTATGTTCGAGTTCTTCGAACTCAGCAATCTTTTGATTCTTATGAATTCTATATACATTGTCTGTTTTATTTTGCATATAGATTACAGCTGATTGTGGTGCGGAATCCACAATACCATTTTCAATGGTGATTTCGTCTTTATATTGTTTGGCTGTTTTTATTTCTAACAACCCATAGCCATCAGTTGTCCATTTTATTTTGATTGCTTTCGCAGATCGTGGCGGAATATTAACATTATTGGCGCTGATTGCATAACAGGCAAGTTTATCGTTGTCTTCATATACAATCGGAATAATTGATGCAATCGATTCTTCTTTTAGATTCGCAGCCTCTTTAACTTTAAGACTCTTTTGGACGTCGTTTTTATCTTTAAGACTACTTCTTTTAGTTTTGGTTTTTATTGGCGCATTTTTATTTATTGTTTCAATGGTCGGAATCGGCTCGCCTTCAGACGCCACTTCTGGTTTCCATGTCGGGTACTTTCGAATTGACGCCACAGATGGTGGTGGCTCTGGAAGACCATTGGTTTCAAGATTACTTCGAAATCAAATTTGTTTGGTGCCACTCATTATCACAATATCCATTGAAACGTGAAAGTCGTTACCGAGTAAGACAGGTGTTGATAAACCAGGCATTACTGCAACATTCATTTTTATGCATTTTCCCAGGAATTCGATTTCGGCCTTGACTTCGCCTAATGGAGTTGCTTTGTCGCCAGTTGCTAGACGTAGCATTGATCCAGTCCATGGTTTTATCTTCAAACCGGTTAACGTTGCTAGTGCTGGTTTGACTGCGGTGATAGCAGATCCCGTATCGATCAATGCTTTGCATCGATTCTTATCGAAACGTATCGTTGCAATCGGAACTCGTGACAAATCTAGCTTTGGTGTGGCTCCGATGGAGGCGACACTCATCTCCATCTCTGGAATAATCGAAGAGAAGAAACTATAACCAACTGAATCGTCGTCTTCTAATGTCATAGCAGCTATTTCTTCGACGATTTCGGTCTCGCTCTCATCACTCTCATCGTCATTATCATTTTCTTCATTTATCGCTGCGACGACCTCGCCTTTGCGAGCAGCTGCAAACTTTCGCTCATTTTCTTTGACGCGACCCGGATTTAGTGGTTCGCTGCATCCACTCTTATAATGGCCGGTCTTTCCACAATTGAAGCAGAAGTGGTTAGATTTGTTACGGCCTGTGTTCGTTTTACTCGTAGATGCTTTTGGTTCATCCGTCTTTTCGTCTTTCTTGACGGTAGTATTTTTATTTTGAAATCGATTTTCATTTCTTTTTGACTGAAAGCTTTTTCTTTTAGCTTCGAGCTCATCGTGGACGCGAAGTATATCTCTTGCTTCATGAAAATTCTTGGTGGCGGCGATAGCGGCTTTCGCGTAATCTCGGAGACCTACTCTCGCGATTTCTAAACGGTCTCCGAAATCCATCTCTGAATTGATGTTTAAACATAAGTCACTTATTCGATCTAAATAAGCGACTGCAGTCTCTTGATCGGTTTGTTTCTGTTTGGCGATTTCGACGTAAGCCTGGACTGGATTTTCGTTCAGCCCGAATGACTGAAGAAACGAGTGCTTGATATATTCCCACTCAGGTATTTCTTCATTGAAAGTCGATCTAAACCAATCTTGCATTTGCTCATTCAGATATTGATAGACTGTACTCGCTTTATCTTCTTCGTCCCATCGGTTATGACGCGCTACCATCTCGTAGTCACGTAACAATTTACGCGTATCACTCTTTTTGCCGGAAAATGTCTTCGGCTTTAACTCGGGACGTTTTGATGGTCGTCTATTATTATTATTGATGTTATTATTACTGTTACTTCGCGTGATAGCATCGGCCAATAAGGTAATTAATTCAGCGTTACTTTGACCTGAAAACGGTGTTTGGTGGCTGTCCCGCTGTGGTGCTGTCGAACTCGAAAACTGCATCTGTGGGCGACTCTGCCTATAGACGTCTGCCGGACTTTGTAGTGGAACTGGACGACTCTCAGCTGGGCGATGGCCCATTTGCTGACGACTCTGACCATCTATTCTACGCATGTTTTGTTGTGGTGGTGGTGCTGAACGATCCATTGCTGGTTGTCTAACCATCTGCGAATGCGACGGTCCATCTGCTACCACTCGCTCGCGAGTCGGCTGAATATATCTGACATCGTTCGCTGGCACTGCATCTCTTCGATCGTTGATACCACGGTCTCGTACAGATCCACTCAAAATATTGTTTACTGGTAGTGGTCTGAATATGCTGTCGTTTTGTCGATCAGCGCTGACACTTCTTGATCGACGGTCTAAACGGCGTTTTGTATTCGAAGTAAACCTTGGTTCAAAATCTCTTCTTCAAAATCGTCGTTTTCTGAAGAGTCCGAATTAATTTCTGCAACTGACTGTTCACGTGATTGAGGTAACGGTTGTTGTAGAAGGTTATTATTTATTGCAGCGTTGACTGCATCGTTAAACGCATGTAATGCTTGAATAGCGCGATCTCGCTCCTGATTGGCTGGAGGAGGAGCC
>JAQIVF010002915.1:0-10123 GCA_034698365.1 Steganacarus magnus | reverse complement strand
TTGGCCAAACTGTATGAGTTGGCCAAACTGCTAATTGAAAAAAGTATTCAATAATTATACTGTATTTGATAAAAAGATAGGGATAATCAAGTGAGTCTCTGCAAAGAGATGTGACAGAAACTGAATTATAAGCTGATTTATGTTGAGCACACACTTGTCCGAAGCAAAATAAATTGACTAATATTCTTTCTTCCACTTAGTTTTATCAACCAACTATTTTAGTTTTGTGTGATTCAAAATAGCAAATTTTAATATTGTAAATCAAAATTCATAAACAATTAAATTATTAAAAAAAGAGTTTTTTAGATAATTTATTTGCTTTAACTCTTAATATCTTTAACAATTTTTTAAAAATAAATTAGCAAATGATAATAATATTTATGATATTATTTAACTAATTATCGAGTCTGGAAATCGAGTCTTATTTAAAGAAAATAATAATATTGCAACTAAAATCTACATAAATAATAAAACCGTTTAAAAGTAAGAGGTTATGCGTTTGACAAGTGTGCATAACTTCGTCGTATGGAGTGCTCACTATTTTGTGTGTTTTATACTTGAATTCTGTGTTACACCACACAAGTGGAGGTCACATATTTACGTGGACACCGCCGAAACCAATGCCGTTTCTGTTCTCATATACTTTGTAATTATATGATGATTTGAGGTTAACCTATGTGTCGCCATCTGGCGCATAATACACACCAGACCCGAATCATAGTGTTTGGTCAGCGCTCGATTAGTACACGCGTTGATATAGTGATTTACCAGATTAATTTCTAGCAAAGCTGGATTTTTGTAAAAATATATATGAAAACTGGACAAAAACTGGACTTAATGCTAAATATGCACATTTTGTCCATTTTTCAATGCTCTTTTTGGCACTTCCAATATACCCGAAAACTGGACGTCTGGCAAGTGTACGCGTTGAAGTTCGCGCTAATACACTCATCCACAGAGGGACTGAGGCTCAACGGGCTTTTTGCAGAATTTCTCTTTATGCTGAAAACTTTAATCGAAATAATCTTATGAGGTATAGAAAAATTTGATAAATCAATCGCAGAGAACGAACTATCAAAAATGAACTTAATTGAAATTTTTGTTAATTTAATCTAATTTTCTTTTTATGCTTTAAGTTTTATCTTTTTAATTTAAAATTTTGCAGAATTAAACAAATGGATCAAAAACAAACATTTTATAAATAAACTTTAAAGAAAAAGGTGCAAAACTGTGCAAAACATTTATCAAATAGACATTTATAGCTTTTAATTTTATAACCAAAATTAATTCGCAAAACGACTTTAATATATATATCTTAAAATTAGGACAACAGTGATTATTTTTATTGCCAAAATTAATTTCAAAGAACCAATCGAGTCCGCATATTATCACTCATAAATTAAACAAACAAACCAATATATTGCCAAAGGATTTAAGTTTAAATTTAGTATGAACTTAAATTTAAGAAAAAATGTTAATGGATGTTAAGCTCAGCTTCAGCTAAGGTTGTGTGCAATAAAAACTCCGCAAAAACAATCGCATAAAATTTATTGTTATAAAAAAACCACTGGCAGAAAATTAAAACAATTTTTGGGATTTTTGTTCCCAATTTAGATGAATTTGTTTTGGAACTTTGTATAATTTTTTTATCATTGTATAATTAAATTTAATTAAAAACACCGGATGATCTCATAAGAAATTAAATATTAACTCAGTATGAATTTTCGATCATTATTTTAATTTCAATTCAAGTAACTTTCCGATGCACACGTAATGAAAAGACGGTTTTTTACGCTAGAACTCGAGTTTGAAATAAATAATTGAAAAAACACGAGATTTTTTATCTCTTAACAAATAAAAGTTTTATTAGCATTGTTTGTCTATTTTTAGTGTCGCTTTGATGTAAATGTTATTTTAGAAATATAAAAGTTAAATTACATCAATAAAAACATTTTTTTTGACGTCTCTCTCAATACAATTTAAAAGTTACCAGATGTTTCTATTAATACGAATATAGAATTGTACAAAGTTATCATCAAAATTATTTAATTTAAATAAATTGCGAATATATTCGGACACAAAATTTTGCACACAAAAAAAGCGCAACCAAGTAATTATTAATTAAAAAAATTTACACAAATATATTAAAAATTATTCATAAAATTATCTCCCATTTTGGTGCTGCAAAATAGTTTTCTCACTACAGTTTTTTGACTCGTAATCCATAATCCCATTCTCGAAAGAAATTAAAGTTTTCTGCATTATAAAATTTTTTGGCGACGCGAGAAAAAATATTAATTAATAATATGTGACTTAAATGTATTTAACACAATTCTGTGCAACGCAAGTGTTGTGCAAAAGTAAAGAGAAGAAGTAAGAAGAAAAAAAATAAAATAAGACAAGTTGGGTGGTTATACAGTTTAAATTAAATTTATTATCGAAGTCGCAATTTCTTATTCAAAAAACAAATTTATTTCTCAAGGCTATTAAATATTTGTGTGGTATTTTTTGCCGAGAATGATTTATCTTATTTTAATTTAATTTAAATATTAAGCTAAAAAATCTCTCTCTCGCTTTAAAACATGTAGCGTAGAAAAAAAGCTTAAAGAGAGTGCGAGAGAGCGAGAGAGCTAACAAACCAGATGTGTCGCAAAACTTAGTTCTCGACCTCTATTATAAAAGCAATGCACTAATTAAGTTCAAATATTGGGTGTCAAAAATTTTTTCTTCTTATTTCCTTTTTTTGCCAGAAGAAGAAGATGTGTGTGGTGTGTGTGTGTGTGTGTGTGTGTGTGTTGTATAAATAAATAATTTTATTTTATCGATAACAGAAAAAAAGATTAGAAAAAATGCTGCTATTTTTAAAATTGATTAGTTTTCTGTAAAAAACTTTTCCACACATTCATACATACATACAGAATATCTGTGTAGTAAAATTATGCAAAAATGTAAACAAGATTTCTTTTTTTTTGTTTTTACGATTTGGGAAAAATATACTTTTTTTGAATTTAATTAATATTAATATTGTGCAATAAAAATAGCTGACGAAAAAAATTGTCTTTTTAGAAAAAGGGTTTTTAAGTTATTCCTCGAATTAATTAGAGATATATTCATGCAAAACAAAATTTATTTTTGTGCGAAAGTTTCAAAAAATTATTTTAATACAGGATAAAATAAACACAATATCAAATAAATTATTTATGTTACACACACCGATTTCCAAATGTGTGCATTTTTTTTGGTGGTGTGGTGTGTGATAAAATAATTACCGCATTAGAAATATATATATATATATTGTATAATTAATTAAAAATGATATACACATTTATATCGTTTGGTAATATTTTTTTTAATAATGATTAATTTCATAGATAAACTAATAATTTATCATTTTTTCTCTGGATATGATTTATCTTTTTATATATATGCGGACCATTGATAGTGCACTTTTTGCATCATAGTTGCAATAAAAGCTATATATTTATAAGAAATAAGAAGTTTTTTCCAATTTTTTTCTTAAAGAAAAGAAGTAAAATAGTTGAGCTCATTTATCTCAGAAAACGTAAGCTCCACCTCATCACTTAAAAATATATGCGCGTTAACTTAATTTTTTAAAGTTTGCGCTCTATTTTGCATTAAAAAGTTCTTCGGCTAGAAAAACATATAATAAGGTGGAGCCTATCGGAAAGAAATTTCTTTTTTTTATAAATGAGCACTAACTTTAATACTGTATATAACTTTGTTACTGCACACACACACACTGCAATATTATTGATTAAGTTGTGCCCCATAGTGAACAAGAAATGATAAAGAGAACAGTTTGACACGTTTATTAGTTGATTAGTTGCCATCTCTTGAGAGATGCGAACATAATATCGAGAGAGACAGACACCAATTTTATATATAATTTTATATGGGTTTTTTTTTCTTTACTTTTTTGATAATATTTTTATTTTATTCATTATTTAAATTTTTGATTTATAACGACAAAAATATATATAACGAAAAAAAAACTATTTGAAATAATATTATTTCTTTTTCTTGCTTTACTCATGCGATCTCATAAATTATTTTCATGCGATTGAATGCGTACACTAAATGAGAGGACCGAACGAACGTACCAGAAAAAAAATCGTAGCGACTAGTAATATTTTAGCGACACAAGAGAGTTATGTCGATTATTGAGTATGGAGATTGTGAAACGTAATCTTTTACTAATAATAAGGTTGCCGTTAAGAGAGTAGAGTGATATTACAAAGAGTAACATATCTATATAACATATAACATATATATATATGACTACTTTATGAAATGTAATGATGCCCACTATCGTTGCACTGGCGAAGGCATCCAATACGTCAAATATCCTTTAAGTTATTGATTAATATAAAAAAACAAGTGAGGGTCCATCGATGCATGCGAAAATGATTCTCAAGCCTGTTATCAAAATTCAAAATGAAGCTTTATTTCATACTTTACTACCAACTGATTATGGTGTTCATTGGGGCTAAGGTTCGCATGAATATATATTCTTTGGCAAATTATACTATCAAAAAGTCACTTTAGTAGATATTTCATTGAAAAAAAAAAGTTTTTTTTAAGCAGCGCGTCATTTTTTAGGAAATTATTTCTGGCTGAGTAGTAGTATCACCCATACATATCATAGTATATAGTGTGGAGAGTTGTGATGCATTCTTCATTTTCGTGTCCTGTCAAAGTTGGCGAAGGAGGAGTTGCCAGCATATATATGACACCATTGTACCAACAATATTCCTGAAAATGATAAAAAATTAATACTTTTTTAAGTGCACTGATCTGTATTCATGAGAGACGATTGCCATCTAGTCATCAATAGGTGTGGATCTATAGATATATAAACGCTAACTACTTTACCATTTGAAGCGATGATGAGACTATCGTTTTTTATTATTAGCCTAATATCATTCCACATAAGCTTAACTAAAGTTGGTGGTGTTTAACTTGCATATTATTTTTTTTGCAAATATATACAATACACACACACACATACACACAAATTGGTCAGCATTGCATTGCAGATGGTTTTATTTGGGTCAGAGCATGATTTTCGAGAGAGCTCTATGTTATCATTTTCGTGTTCAAACCTAATCATTGATGAGGTGATGATTAAAGCTATGACTAAATAGTAGTATATTAAGTATGCATTTTATTTCAACATTTTGTAGTTAAAAAACCATAATACATTTGCAGCTTGCATTTTCATAAATAGGTCACTTCTAATTTATTTTCTCACATTACTTTAAATCTATCTCTATATTTGCGTAAATAGTGTTTAAATCCCACCAACAAAAAACTGACATATTTTTTTATCGCTGTATTTTTAAAGCTAATTTCAAATTTATAATATATATGTATAAATATATTATATATAAATATTAGAGTGGTAATTATAGCAAAAAAGAAAAAACCTCTAAGAATAACTATATGATTGCGGAGTTGTTGTTGTAGTTTTTATCTGTTGCAACAAGTCTTTAATTATTGTCGATTCCATTTCTCTCTCATGGTTAGTAATTATCTCACTCTCCCCATAATTTGATTCGTTTCCATAATCATTGGAAATATTTAGTTATGATGTGGTGTGTGCTTATGTGTGCCCAAACCCCAAAACCAAAACATTAGATCACATTTCGTTATTTTTTCTTCTTTTTTTATGATTTATGTTGAGTAATGAGCGCTGAATTAATAATAGAAACGTGATACTATTTCTTAATTATAAAATTTTTTTTGATGATGATTATTTAACTTTAATAATGCAACGTTGTGTTGACCTTCCAGTTTGCGAGAGAAAAAGCTTTTCTTTTAAAATAAAGAAATTGTTGCTACATATATAATACTACTGTTACACCGATAATTATCTAGATTTATAATCAGCGAAATGCCTTTTTTAAAAATCCATTTTAAAATTATTTTAGCAAATAATTGAAACGCATATCACTAAACGCAGTTAAGAAATAGTTTCGCCTGATAAGTGCAATGTACTGCACTTTTATCAAGTTTAGTATCACTACACACGTATTAATTAAAAAAAAATAAATAATGCAAATTAATTTTAATATTTTTTAATTTATTATTTTTAATTAAAAGATGATTGTATTACATAATTAGATTTTAGGGATGAATGAGTCCGCGAATTAACGGCATTGTCATTGCATACCAAAATCAATTTTCTTATTAAAGCCTATTTGCTCTAAATATTTGCGCACATTTTTCCTCTCGTTTCAGCCCCATTTATATTAAGGCATATTCTTTCAAAATTCCTAAGATAAAGAATTTCTGTCATATATATATGTGTGTATGTGTGTGTGTGTTGTGTTATTAACAACTTATATATCATATATATTTCTTATATATATTGACTCTAAAATTGCGCTTTGCACAAAAATCTCAAAGTGACTTAAAAGTTAGCCTTAAAAATTGATCATATTCTTTCATTTACGCCATTCTCTCTCTCTCTCTCTCTCTCTCTCTCCACTCCTCTCGCTCTCCACTCTGCTCTGCTCTCCTCTTCTATTTTTTAAAAGCATCAACATTTTATGCCAATTCTCTGTTCTCCATTTAAGCCCTCCCGCGTATTACTTCCCCCATTTTAGCATTTTAAAATGAAATGGCTAAAGCCTTTTGATAGCTGCTGCGTTTGGTAGCATGTGATGGTGCAGTGACCTGCATAGATCTCTATTCTAGTAAGATGTGTAGTATGCTCTCTCTTGCAATATTATGATTATACCAGTTACCGGTTGCCACGGTGACTTACAAGATAGCCAGAAGAGAACTTTTTTCTTTTGCAAATATAGGATTTAAATTGGAAAACTTTTTTTACTTCCCGCAGCGTATGGAAGGGCAGTGGATTGAGTGAGAAGCAGAATAAGATCAAAATCAAAGTAGAAAAAGAAATAGATAGATAGATTTCGACGAGAGAGAGAGAGAGAGAGAGAGAGAGAGAGAGAGAGAGAGAGAGAGGGGAGAGAGAATGGATAAAGAATATATATAGTTTTAATGCATATATACGTTTTGAATTTGATGATAGGTTCAGTTAATGCATTAGTTTGGTCAACGCAAATGTGAAATGCAAAAAAAAACTCATTCGAGCTAAAAACTTATTTGACGTTCAATGTTAGACTATTAATGTTAAGCAATCGTTGCATTTGTAAATGCGATGTAACATACAGGTGATGTAATGTCCACTGGCACGCGAACACCAAATATACCAAACGCTGCGAATGAATGAAGCGCGCGTTTATATCTGTATCTATATGTAGATTAGTTGGGTATATAACTTTTTTTATGCGACACAAAAAATAACCTAATAAAGTAATATAACTTATGAATGCATTAGTGTATATACAATCAAAACTAACTATACAACAGTAAATCCATTTATTTCTTTTTCTACGTTCATTGTTTGATAAGATGCTGACGATGATGATGTAACGGTCGCAATGCTTCCATTACAATGTGTAGCTCCGAGAGAAAGAGGGGATGATATTGTTAGCGAGACTGAGACAGAAAAAAAATTAAGAGGAAAACTCTCTCGCATCACAAAAAACATAAATTCCATTTGGCTATATCTGACCGAAAAGTTTATATCGATTTTTTACCAATACTTATATTAAGGTATCGCACATACATACACATATATATATGCTTAGGCAATATGTGAGTCAATGAATGAATGAGAGTATGAGAGGAGCGAAAATGAAACAAAAAAATCTATATTATTAAAAAAGTGTGTTTTGTCTGGCGTTATATGTGTCAATCTTTTGAGTTATGTGATGAATGTGTATGCGTATGTGTTATGTAGTATTGAAACTAACATTATTTGATATTTTTAGTGTGTAACATCGAATCACGTACAAATCACTTAACGCGTACCAGCACTCAGCCAGCAGTAGGTCACCACCACTGCTAATAATCATAATCACAGTATACAGTGTACAGTATATATAAATCAACGCATTATTTTCATTTATTTTGCTGAAAAAATTATTTTTTGCATATAGAAATTAAAATTTTAATTATATTATAGCGTCTTGTTAACCCTATTTTGAGGAAATTAAATGAATAACTAAATAAATTGTGATAAATAGCGAGATAATAAGCGTAAGTCACTTAAACACTATTACGCTAATATGCGGAGATGTGCCACATTTATATTGGTTGTTAAGTATATAATAAATGTTAAGTAAAAAATTATAAGTTTCATACAAAAAATTGTTAAAAGAAAATACACATTTTAAAATAAAATTCTAAATCTAATTAACTTAAGAGAATTTTTAATCTCAAAAATAAATAAAACTTTAAAAAAATACTAATCTCATAAATTATTACAGATAAATAATTAAACATGAATAAATTAATTTTTAATATTATGTTTATTAAATTAATGAATATTATTTCCCGATTATATAATTAATTGATGATTGATTAAAAATTCATATTATTTCCAAAACTGTTGTGTCATCGAACAAACTGTTATGATATTTTCATCTATCATTATCAACAGTAGTATGCCTGTCGCTCGAGTAAAGATAGTGGCCACTGATCGATCAGTGGAAAATTACTTAAATTTTAAAGTAATGTGAGGACAACTTTATAAAATACATAAATTGTTGGTACATAACAAATTTTTCAAACATATCTCGTGGAATTTTACTAAAATTCAAATTAAATTGAATCCGGTGTGTAAAACGTAAATGTGTAACGAATTAATGGTGCAAATGGCATAACAATGGAATTTATATTTACAAATAAACAGAAAAATTAATGATTTGAAATGGATTGAAGAAGAGGCTGTCAACAATTAATAAAAGCTATACTGTAGAACAAAAGGTTCTGCCACTTATATTTTAGTGTTCCACTGCGCTTAAAATCATTACAGTATTCAATCAAACGAGTTTCATTAATCTTGATGTTATAAATGAGAGCAATGATTATTCTTTGAGATTATAGTGCATCAAAATGGGCAAAATTAACTTTTTTTTGATTAAATCGAAATTAATAATTTTTATAACAAATAACGAGATTCAGAAAGGATTACCAATAAATAATAAATATATGCATAATAATAATAATTATAATTATAAATATTATTCTAATTTGGCAGAAATTTTTAAATCATTATGTAAAATTGTATGGTGGATTAAGATTAATATTCTCTTAAAAAATTTCAATGGAGGGTACATAATAGCGTTTTTCCAAACCTTCTTTTCAATACAGTAATTTTGAACTAATCAGAGCCTACCTTAGAGGAGAAATGTTAACTATCGTATCAATTCAGATTCTTCTTATATCCTTATATATTTTTTAATTTAAACAATTGATAATAATTTACAAATAATTTCTAGTTTTGATAAATTCCATCTACATTTGATAGTTTCTAATATTTAGTCAGTTAAATCAGGGACACTGTCCCATAGCTGTTATATACTTAGTTGATCATCACTCAAAAAATACTTTATTTGAATGTTCATCTTTTTAACATATGTTTGTATCATTTTTTTTTGTTCATTTAGTAAAATCGGAAGTAAGTAAAGGATGCCGACTTTATCATTAATAAATCATGCACTTCGTCTTGGGTTGAACCCAAAACCTTTCGATTCAGATACCGAATATTTCCTTACACTCGCCTCACGCTCTCAACTTTATTTTAAATTTCCCAGTGGACTTTTTTTCCTTTATTGGATTATTTTTGTCGAGTCACATTAGCCAATTTGTTGTTGGTTTTCATTAATGATAAAAAAATATTATTAAAAATGTTTGCTGAAAAAAATTCATTTATTAAATTCAGTAAAGCATTATTTTATTTGATTTAATTGCAATATGTTCATCATATAGTGTTAAATCCGTAAAATTAATATTTAAATCATTATTATATTGAATGTTTTTTAATATAAACTAGGAATTTTAAGAAGAAAAGAATAGCCATTAAGATTAAAAGAAAATACTTTTGAAATGGAATGGCTATTAGAGGGGATGTGTAACTTAATGTTGAGGGTTGACTGGAATTGCTACAAACCAAAGATAAATTTCACAAATATATATATATATATCGAACACTTCACTTTTTTTTATAACAAGTTACAACAGG
>JAQIVF010002914.1:0-10129 GCA_034698365.1 Steganacarus magnus | reverse complement strand
AAATGGCAAATACATGGCACCCAACTCTTGCTTACAATTCCTGCAATTCATAGTTTCATTAATGGTGTTTCGCTTCGGGCCACCCGATTGTCGATCGTATTTATACATCCATTCCTGCGGCTCAATAAATGTGTGTTTGCAACGACTATTTCTGTCGATATTTCGATCGACGCTTTTATTTTCGATTACATTGATTTCGTGAAATAAACTAAATCCGCACTCAACGCAAACAAACTCCTCGCCCAAATTCACCTTTTCGTACGGATGGAACGAAGCGATCGCCAATTTAGAAAAATACGCGTTAAACGCGCTCTCAAACTCGTCAATTGATTTGAGTCCCACGAAGTAATCACCAGGTTTTAAATAGTTAATCAAATGGGAAAACAAGTGTCGCCGAAACACAATATTATTAGCATTAAGAGTGTAGCCCATACACCCAAATAATCTTAACTGCTTAACAAATCCATCGTTCGGATATATGACGCATCTTTTTAGCTTAACAATATCTCTGGCGTCTTCAAACAGCCGGCCATTCTTGCGCATAACGTGCGCGATCACCACAGAAGCGCTTCGAGAGATACCGGCAGCGCAGTGGACATACACGCACTCTTTTCTAGTGAGACCATCCGCTATGAATTGCAAACATTCGGGTAAATGCGACAAAATGTCTTCACCGCTCTCGTCATTCACATCGATATACAGATAAGTGATATGACTTTGCTTTGCATTGTCATGAATGGCGTTTGAATTGAGCGTTAATATTCGTTTTACCTTCAGTTTCTTTAGTGTCTCGCATTCATAAACTGTGTTCTCGCAGCCCAGATAGAGATTATCCTCTATTTTATGATAATCTTTCCATTGTGTGTCCATACGCATAGAGTTATCGCCGATATTCAGTAAGTCCATTATGCGAGCGAACCAACTCATGGCAGTATATATGCTTCAATGCAAGTATTGCTAATTAATAGACTAGTAAACTGAAGAGCACTTTCAATGTCCGTAAAACACTAATAGCAAACTTTTGTTTGAATGACCTTTATATATACTTATGTGTAGAGTCGGGATATTCAGGAAAATCCTTTTTCTTTTTAAATGAACGTACAACTGGGACAATAGTATACGGTATGTGCGCGAATCACACTTACAATAACTAAGGTATACAAGCATTTCAAGACCCATTTGTTGTTCCTGAAAATCCTGAATTTTAGGGTTAACTCCTGAAAATTTGTGTTAATCTTTTCAACAAAAGTGTTAGTCATTACTTGTAAATATACATTAAAAATACTAAATATTAATTTAAAACATGTTATTTTTCATAATTTTTTCAAATTTTGCTTTTTGCAAATTATAATTATGCCAAAACAGTGAATCTCTTTTACCTAAAATCAAAAACATTGTGGAAAAGATTTTTGTGTTGTTGAAGATAATCTTAGATATTTCTATAATTTAGTTAATAAAAAATAATTTCCTGAATAATCCTGAATTTTCTACTTTTTTCCCTTTTCCCTCCTGAATATCCCGACTCTACTTATGAGTTTGATTGAAATAGTTTTTAAAGTGACTTATTTTTCTCGAATACACTTATTTAGAAATCAATGTCATAATTAGGGTGACCAACTGTTATTTCACTATCCCTTGAGAATATCGATAAATTTAATATTTTCCCCTGGAGTTTACCTCGAGTTAAATATTTTTATATTGCCTAGATATCACAATATAAAATCAAGGTCTGAAATTAACCTGGATTATGGTCAAGGAGTCAAATTCCTGGAGAATCAAGCTGAAACCTGGAGGGTTGGTCACCCTAGTCATAATTCACGATATTTTCACGCAAAAATATTTTTTTTCAATGTGAGTGGTTTAATGTATAAATATCGTTTAAAAACCATATTGTTTATTTTCATAAACCCTTAGTGAGTTTAGATTTTTCGAAATTAAATAAGCGATACAGATTGCTGTAAAGCCAGTGAAAGACTCTGACGTGTTTGAGTTAGTGTCTGGTGCTAAAATCTGGTGCTAAAGTTGGTGTCTGGTGTAATTTAAAGTTTTTTAAAAAATTAAAGATTTCTAAATGGTTAGTGTATTTAATTAATTTAAAAGAGACTAACTTTAATTTTGTTCCCTATTAACGTTCTCTATGAAAAACCATGATTAATAGCCATTGACCACTAACTCGTAATATTAATGACTAATGCTTGCTTGCAAAGTGATATCAGCAAATAAATTCTTTTCTAAATTTAGATTATACTCGGAACTAATATTTGTTATAAATCATGCCATTGCTGTGAGTCACTATTAGTTTGCCCGACTTATATTATCCGATAGCGATTCAAATAGTCTGATTGCAAGACTATCTATAGATAACTGAAAGAGCCTATAGTGATAGAGCACTTGTCTTCATTCTCTAATCACTAAAGAGCGGATATTTCGGTTTTAACCGAACAAATTTTATGAGTTAAAACCTCGGTTAAAATGATTATAAATAATTTTAGAGTTAAAATAAACATTTTAAGAGATAGTTTACTTAACCGAAAAAAAACAGATTTTTGAGGTTGCAGACCGAAAAACCGAAATTAGATTTTTTAAACAAAATTCAATATTTTTCAGTAGAAGATGAACAAAATATTATAAATAGTTTAAAAAACTCATTAAAAAGATAAAGAAAAAGCTATAAACATATGATAAATTCATTATAAAAGAAAACTAAATTGAAAAGTTCACTTTTAATGAAATATTTTTCAACTCAATTTTATTACAAGATTCGCTCAATTAGTTTCAGACTAAATTTTTCTTATGAAAAAAATTATAATGTTTAATTATGATAAAATAAAATTCTTTTCTTAAACTATTTGATAAAATTCGTTAACCGAAAAACTTAACCTAATTTCACTACTTTTTTAACCGATAACCGACCGAAATAAGACTTTTCTCTCACCGAAAAATCCACTCCTTACTAATCACTATAGCCGTCAATTTCAGGACTAAAAATGTAATAAATTCAGGAAGGATTTAGGAAAAAGTTAGAAAATTAAGGATTATTCAGGAAAATAATTTTTTCTTTATTATTCTATATAAAATTATTGTATTTAATGATTAAAATTAACAAAAGTAAAAGAACACATCATACATCGGAGGTATTAATCCATTTATTTCAAAATTTTTATCATTTTTAACAATTTTTTTAATTTTAGAAAAATAAAACTTTTGCTACATTTAAAATAAAACTAAACCAACTTTCAAAATTCACATGTTATTGCAAGATTTCAAGACTGCAATGACAGAATTGCAAGATTTCCAAGAAAATCGGAAATTCAGGATAAACCCTATTTTTCAGGAGTTAACACTAAAATTCAGGACCTTCAGGAACATCACTTGGGTCTTAAAAACGCTTTTCTTACTTTAATTTGTCCACATATGCTTTGATTCAGCAATAGCTTTATTTAGAAAGAAAAAGGATTTTTCTGAATTTGACGGCTCTACTAATCACTCACCAAAGCTTAAAAATTTTACACAAAACAGTATCGACTAATTTTCACTGCATAATTTTGTTATATTTTCATTACTCTTATTGATAAAAAAATTATTAACGAATTTATATTTTAAAAATATATTGAAATTTTATTTAAGCATTCTTTGAATTATTATAATCTTGAAATAAATCATTGATTCTTATTAAAGTACGCAGCATTTACACTGAACTTATTTTGACGAACTTGAACTTGAAGATTGATTTTGATTTCTTCTGCGCTGGTTTCGTCTTCGTTGTCCTCTTCTCAGCGGTGATGACGAAGCAGTGTCCCCACCGGAGCTTCCGGACGCTAAAAACAAAATTTATATTAACTTTCAAATGTCGTATGTTATGTTCAATTTTTAATTGCTTAGAATATTTTCTATTATTATTTTTTTCCGGTTTTTAATACTAAACTAATAGAAAAATTCACTTATGATTGATTTGTACTTCTTTTAGTATTATTATTATCGCCTAATTTAATACTATCTACAAATAAGTTTACTAGACTCACAATCATCGCCACAAGCTTCCAATAGACGCCTTTTAAGCGGAACAAAGTTCCGCTCATTTTCACCATCGACTTGATAATCGTTCGATATTTCAGAGCCAAACACTTGAATTATATCGATCACGCATACAACCAGTATTAATACGAATATTAGCTTCAAAGAGGGCATGATTCTAGTATTAATACTGCGAACTGACTGATTTAGATAAAACTAAACTGAAGAGGAAATTAATATCCAGTGATGCTTTTATACTTAAAATTAAGCAAGAGTTTTGTGTTGATTCAGTTTACGAAATATAATTTCGAAAATACAAAAGATTAAAGCTTTTATTTTGAGGAAATTTATTGAGTTCTCAATAATAGCAAACAGAGATCGCAATAAAAAACAGATCTTTTGATATATTATTTGCGCTCACAATTTTCGTTTTTGATTTATTTTCACCATCTATTTGAGAAAAAGTAGTAGTTTTGAGGTTTAATATTGACTTTTATATTATAGTGTAAACTCTAGGTTACATTTACACAGTATTTTTATTATTATTATTTTTTATATCAATTTATTCCGTTTCACATTTCCTATTTTAAATTATTTCTAATAGTGAATGCTCGCTGAAATATAAACCCCTTAGATTTGACATCTTTATTTGACAGCTTAAATACAGTTCCACCATAAATCGAGTTTAATGAAAGCTATACTCGACTGGTAATTACTTTATACTCTACTTGTCTACGGTATATAATTTTCGTTATGAATATTTCCAGAATTTTAACTATCGTCAAATATTGTGTAAAATCCTTAAATTAAAGCTTAATTATTAGTAATAAATGTGTAGTAATAATTAGTAAATGTTTTGATTAATGAAGTCCAACTTTAGTAGAAAAATAAAATTCAATAATATAGGCTAAAACAGAAATGCTAAATTAATTACAAGCTACAAAATAATTTACTAAATGTTTAAATAATTTATTTTTTAAAATCATTTTAGTGGATTTTATCTTAGAATATAAATACAACAAACATTTCTATTTCTATTTTAGTACATATGAGCCATGATTCCGTTGATGTCAACGAAATTTTTACTCTTCTTAATACAACTTACGTCATTAGTGTATTGGGAATTTTCGTCTATTCATTAATATTATATTTATTCACGATTTCGGAATAGCATTGAAACAAACTTCTTTTACCAAAAAAAAACTACTTATTTTTGTATAATAAAAAATTTATTATTACAAAGAAATAATAAAATTTTAAATTCCAACTTTTCTGCAGAGAAAAAAGCTTTTAAATTGCATTTTGTTTGAAAGAAGTTTATATATATATATATATGGAAAATCTTTTTAAAAATTTCATTAAACTAAGTATGTATGCTTGCATTAAAATTTGAAATTTATTTTTTTACCGATGGTTAAGTTAGTTTCTGCAAAATTCTAAATAATGAGTACGAAAATAAGCTCATTATAGCGCGCACACTATCTTGTTTTAATATATATGACATGTAGCTTACTCTTTTACTTCGTTACATATCTCTATTATTATGCAAACATTATTCAAAAAATATGTTTGTTGTGTATCCAAAAAGTCGTTATATGTGCGCATCTGTTTATACATTTACCAATATTATTATAAAGTTATGCTCTCTTCTATTTAATCAAAGAACTTTTTTAGGACAGTTATTTAATATTAATGACATTGTAATGTGGGGTATATTTGAATAAATTATGCAATTATATTAATTTTTTAGGATAACTATCGTGTGATATCATTCAGTTTATTTTTCTGGTTTGAAATTTAGGTTTTTTACAAAATCCTAGGATATAATTCATTAAATCTACTTTTTTAAAATTTGTGGAAAAAAATTATGACTAAAAAACAATAATATTAAACATTTAAATATTTATATTTATTTGCAATAAAATGTAAACTTTTAGGTTTTGATTTGACAAAACGTATACAGTAGTTGATATAAGTATAACGTTATTCTAAAACATGCGCGAATCACCAATAAAAGAGAGCTAAAGCAAGAATAGATAGCATTGCAACCTTTTCATAACTCTTCATGTCTAAACTGAAAATTTTACTAGTTATGTATATCCTATGAGCACATTGAAAATTCATATTTACTCAATCAATATTCTACAGGTTACACAAGAAATTTTTGGATACTTTTTACTTAATTATTATACCCTTTGGTATTATTTAAGTAAATACATATAAATTTACACCTCGTAAGCTTAATTCATTATTTACTGTAATCCATTAAGAATTCTTGCTATTTTTGATTATCATTTATGATGATGATAATTGTAAATGTCAATGAATTAAACTTTTATTTCTATCAGTAGGACATTTTATTTGAAAAGTTTGAAAAAACGAGTAATTACGAAAAAAATAAATAGATTTTAGCGCATCAAAAAACCAAACAGTTTCCTTTATTTTTCGCAGAGTAAACCTAATTTGAGCTCATTTATGTAATTACGTTTGATTTTATTTTTATTACCAACAATGAAGACTATAAAAATAGGTATTCGCAAGTGACAGAAGTCGGGCAAAACCTAATATGCTCACCAATAATATGTTAGTAAATGGAAGAGAGACAGGAAAAGCCTAACATTCTAAAAATAAACATACATCGAGAGAGTATTGATTAGAATTTAAGCTTTGCGATGCGTTTTTTATATGCTTTACCAGTTAGTCACTGACTCTTTCAATGCTCACATATTATTGCTGTGTATATTATTTACTTTTGACCTCTAGTGGCCACAACTGTGTTGGATATTAAATTTGATTCACACACTTTATAACACTGTGTATAGTTCACCACATTTCCATTAGCAATTCAGTAAAAATACTGTACTCTCTGCGTTTGCTAACAGCTTCGTTAATAGAGAACACTAAAGATAAATGTGTACAGTAGAGACTAAATTTAGAAACATTTCACTATAAAACCCTCACTCAATTTTGCGAATTTATTTAGACCTTGTGTTTGTGTATCCGACAGTTCAGTAGCAAAACTATTATGGTTTATATATTTAAACAAACCCAGCGATTTTCTTTGATAGCTGATAGAAAATCGATTTCCAGTTAGTATGAAAAATTTTCAATCTTTATTCTACATAAAAAGATATTCGTGCTATCGATTTGCTGTATAGACAAAAGTGGTGCTGCCATGTGTGTCATTTGACTTTTTCAGTGTGCGTTCTCAATAAATTTTAGCAGTTAATTTTATAGTGGATGACCACAGCCGTAAACACGCGCAATAGAATAATAAATGATTGAATGAAGTAATGGACATATTTCCTAAAATTGAATTTCGCATATTTTCAATAAAATGAAAAAAATTGGTTTTTATTATTATATTGACTCTTCTTCAGCCAGAAACGATCATAATATTTTTTTATATCGCAAATACTACTTTTAATATACTGTGGTGCATATATAATATATTGTGAAATATACTTATTTGGAGTATAGCTCAATATAAATGACAATATAATAATAACGTATTCGTTGGCAAAGAAAGTTGATGCGATGTGAGGTTATTGATTAAGTTCGTAATTGTTTCTGTCACGCTAATTCCTGTCATTCTAGCCTTAAGTAGATTCTATTGCTCTGCTTTTCCTTTTAAAAAGCATTTTATTGAGCATATATTTTACGTCTAACGTTAATTGCACAAAGTTTTTTATGCAGTAGTAGAGAGTAAAACGCTTGCTGTACTGTACTGTATGCGTGAAACAGTTTTTTCCAACGTGCAAAAATTACAATTGGATACTTAAGTTACTCAGTTTGTTCATTATATTACGGGTCTATAATATCCTGTGAACGGTTTTTATTAATAGATTGCACTTAAACTTCTTTTTTTCTCTCTACTTTAATTTAGACGATTATTATTATATTATTTCTCATACATATTATTTTCTTCATCACATAATTCTCTCTCTCTTTTTTATTGGATAGATTATTCTCTCGTTAGACTTTTCTTTTTTTGGTAAAAACTCTACTTTCATTTCATACCGTTCTGGCATTAAGTCTGAGTTCAATTACATGACAGGCGCTTTGGCGCAAATATCAATTGCAATCTGACGCACTCAGCAGTATGTGTCGATATTCTGTGCCGGAAATGTTTCTTCGCCTATCATTTCTATATCCTGCTCTGACTAAAACGCACAGCTGCTCAACAACTTTTACAGTACAGCAGTATGCAAAAATGGTTTGCAATAAAATAAAACTTTATTTATTCTATTAGGTTAGCAATAGGTTTCAGTAATATTTTTTTGGGTGCATTGCCAGTACAGTATTGCAAAAAATTTAGTTAAGTACACATCATAAGGTGTGTTTTTCTCCTTTATTGTCACTAATATGGTTATGGCTTTGAGTGTTTGACAACATAATTCTATTCTATCAACCATCCAAAGAAATTAATATTATAGCACACAATAGCCTATCAGCACAAAATATATAATTTAATAGAGAAAAATTATGTGTTTTTTTCTCTCAAAAAAAGTAAAATAAAATAAAAAATAAAATAAAAAGTCTAACTCATGTGACAGACAACATAACTATAAAACCAGTAGTCTTTTATGTCTTATAGTGAAGTGTGTGTGTTGTTGATTCAGCGAATGAAATATATACACACAAAAGAGAGAAAAATTTTCGGCTTTCAATGGCACAAACATATCGTAATGACATATATCTTGAGCAATAAACTCTATTTGAGCTACAATTTTCAATTTATTTTTTTTTTCGCACACAACAAACATCGTCGCAAAAGTGTTTTGTTGTATCTTATTATTGTGAGGCTATATTAGCTTTAATATAACTGAATGGATATGTGATTTACTTTTGCTTTTGCTTTTTTTTGTTCACTCGGTTTGATATCTGCAGTGTGAAATCAAACTTATCGATTTGAATACCACTCACTCACACAAGAATCGGTAGAAATCGAATCTAATTTTAGCATTACCTGCTTCTACTCAACTCAACAATAATCTAGAAATTTTTTCATTGCATTTAAAGAATTTTGAAATCCAAAAAATTTTCACCTATGAATTAACTTTGCTTTCGTTTCTTTTTATTTAACAATTTCACTGTTGTTTCATGCGTTATTAGATTTCCTTTTAAATCATTAAAATTATTATACCGAAAGTGTATGCTGGAAATACCATTCTATGGTTATGACAGCTTGGATACCAGAGCACACACCATAAACTACAGTATAAGTTGACAATAAAAAATATTTTCGTAGAAATCAATTATAATGCACAGCTACACTAGAATTTTTACTGTTTCAAGAACCCATTGATTTCGGTGGAAACTAAAATGATTCATAAAAGTTATGGCAAAATCCTTAACTCATTTTGTATTTATTAAAAAACATATTTTTCACAATAGTTTTAACATTACCATATGTTTTATGTAAATTGATTATTATTTCAAGCGGCAATTTTTTACTTTAAATTTATTTTATTTTTTAAGGGCATAAT
The DNA here is from genome assembly GCA_034698365.1 of Steganacarus magnus. Classification (NCBI taxonomy): domain Eukaryota; kingdom Metazoa; phylum Arthropoda; class Arachnida; order Sarcoptiformes; family Steganacaridae; genus Steganacarus; species Steganacarus magnus. Next base: position 626 of record JAQIVF010002914.1, on the reverse strand, counting down.
AAAATTTTCATTTAAGTTATTAAATTTAATATTATTAAAAAAACTATGTTATAATTATATTAATAACAAGTAACAAAACATTTTTATGCTTTGCAATAAATAAAAAACTGAAAATATTAATCATTTACGTTTGAACTGAGAACAAAAATATTGTGCACTGAAAAATGTTTTAATAATTGAATTTTTGTTTTTATAGGTAATTTTCTATGTTATATTTTTAGAAATCATGATTGCAAATAGAGAAAAAATGAGTGAATTATTATTTTGTTTTATTTCTTATTAAATTTTTCATCACTCGAGAGGAGAAAAAAAATACTAAAAAGCAATAAAATAAAATGAGCTCATTATAGCGCGCGTGTAGTGTAGTCTACGCTCTCTCTCTCTCTCTTTCTCTTCTGTTTTGATATATCAAATTCAATGCTTATTTTATTAAAGTATCATTTCTTTTGCACTGTAATTTATCCATTATATTACTAAAGCATTACATTATATTCGTTACACAATAATCGTATTACACATTTCGCGTGCGTGTGTGTGCACACTCGCGTCATATTTAATGTATGCAACTGTTTATTTATTAATCGATATTTTACTGTACGATATTGTACTGTGCACTGTGTTGTGTG
>JAQIVF010002913.1:0-10133 GCA_034698365.1 Steganacarus magnus | reverse complement strand
ATTCCAATTCTTTTTATCAAATTTCCTTCATTTCGATTCTATTCCAATTCCGATTCCAAGAATCGAAATAACACTACCCATAACCGACATGAGCTGTTTTTTTAGAGGCAAATATAGCGAAATTGTAACGATATTTCGGCAGAAAAATAAATAAATAAAATTAGTAGATATTAATAGTAAATTACCAACAATTATTGTATTTTTTACAGCATTTAGATTTTATTAGAAGTAATGGTAAATTATTATTGATTTATCAATCAATATTTCTATTTTACTACAGAAGAAATATTTAAACATTGTTAGGATAAATTGCGTTTGGATTTTCAATTAAAATTACAAAATCGTTATGTAATTGAACGCGCAATGAACGCTGAGGTCATTACGTACTTAAAGTGCTGGAAATTATAGATGCCGACGGTTGAAATTTACTAATACGCTATTAACAGTTTACAAAACGAAACGGAAAGTCAAAATTAACACTTAAACCACGAATGTATTAATAGTAAAATTTTTGATAATTCATTAATGATTTTTATTATTAATGATTTATTTATTTTATCTGGTTTAAGACGAAATATATTTTGCTGTATAAAAAAATAGCAAATGCTATGCTTTTGAGTTTCTAATAATTAAATAAAGTGTTTCAATACATAATATTGTCGTGGAATCAAATGCGGAATAAAACCAAGAGATCATAAAATACAGTTTACGGTAATAAATCATTTCATATTGTTATATATTTTCATTAATTTTTCCGATAAATATTTTTTTTTCACTTGCAGAAAACAATCACAATAATGAAATTTATAACTTAGTATTATTTGTGTTAAATTCTAGATCAATGCCGATAGGGATGAAAGTAAGTTAGAAAGCCTTTACAGTATATGATTATTTAAAATAGCGTTAGTCTCATATAAATTAATCTAGAGTTATGAATAAAAATCTTTGTTTTAATTTATTAACAAATACTTCATACACACAATCAGTTAATCAAACAAATTATAATGACAAAACATTAGCTATTATTACATTTGTGATAAAATGGTATCCATATATTTGGTACAATAAAACAAGTATATGCGGTGTGTTAGTGAAGTTTATCGTTGAATTATCGGTAAAGTATGGTTACAGGTATGAAATATATGTTAATCACTTTCGTATTAGAGTCCGAAACGGGCCCAGTAATTTCGGTCCCCAAAAGTTGTTGGGCTCAATTTGGATAACTTTGTCGGGCCGGGCTTTTGACATAAATGATAGAAAGTCCGAAAATTTTTTAAATTCAACCTAATTGCACATTTGAATTAAACAAAATTTTAGCTAATTTTATTTTAAATTTATCATAATAATACAATTAAGAATTGCAACAATAAAGAAACGCAGTTTGCTAATTATTTGATGCTACGTTTAAATTTAATTGAAATTCAAGTGGTGATATCTCAGTATCGAAATCGGGCGGCGTTGGGCTATTTTTGTGCTCGGGCTTGAGGGTGTCGGGCCTACACCGGGCTCGGGCCTTATATTTCTTTTAAGATTACGAACTCTAATACGTATAACAGCTTAAATATTGTAATAAAAAATATATTTAAAGAGTATCTCTAATCAAATGGATTATAGTTTGTTAAGATTAGATGATACCTGCAAATCATTTCCTGAAGCATATGATCTGATGAATAGGAATGTTTTGGATGTATATTTGTGTCCAGCATCGCATTCAGACTTAGGGGTCTATAATATCAAACCGAGTATAAGTAAACCTATTGGTCATTTTGATGGCGAACACATTTATTCTTACATTAAACCAAAACAATGGCCTATTTTCACTTATTTTAGAAGTTTTGAGATTAAAGTTTGGCTAATGATTGCAATTTCAATTATTTTAATTTCATTTGTTATTTCAATGATTGACAAAGCGTTCGGTAACTTTCGAAGTAATGTTTGGCAATATAGTACTATACTATTGTCAGAACCATTTCCTCGTAAAGCTTATCAAAGATCGGTTAAACTATTCACTCATAGAATAGTATTGACAGTATGGTTATTATCATGCACTGTATTATTGAATGCATTTTCTGGTGTTTTGCGAGGATTTTTCATCAGAAATGTTTCACCGGATGTTATCGATTCGTTTGATGATCTTTACCATAGAAAAGAGATCGAAATTATTGCAAATCGTTTCAGTCATTTTTCCAATTATGTTAAGAATTATAAATATTCTGACGAATACGCGCGAGAATTCAGTGCTCGAATTAATAATTCAATGCCTAAATACTTGTATGCATTGATTAATAAGTTAAAACAAGGAAAACATGTTTATATTGCAGAGAAATCAAGCTTGAAAACAGTTTGGGCAGATTATAATTTGTCGATAGAGATGTTCACTAAAGACTTGCACGTTTCAAAGAGCGATTACTTCGAAACACATTATTCTCTACTAATTTCTAATCGAAATAATCAGTTGATTCACGATATCAACAGTTTGTATGTTTAAAAAAATATATTTTAACACACTATAGCCTTATCTGTTGAAAATTCAGATTTTTATTTTAAAATCATTACAGAATTTATACATTAGTTGAATCTGGAATTTATAATCACTGGATGTCATGGTTTGATGATTGCAATTTTAGCACTGATTCGATTAACACTGAATATTCTTTCGTTGAACTCAATATCAATCAACTGAAAGGCGTTTTTTATTTATTGTTTATCGGAATTGGTTTTTCAATTTCTATTCTAATATTGAAAGCTATTTATTATTATAGTATCCGACTTTAATAATTTTAAATTTAAAACTCATTGATATAATCGCACGTTAATATAATTTAAATGTATCATTACTTGAAATTGAAATCAAGAGTAATTATATAATAATGGGTAAACTAATGTTTTTGTGAGTCAGTAAATTAGTAGTTAATCCCGAAATGAAAGTGTGGAGCTCGAGCCTTAGCCTTAAAACTTTGTAGGATCAGGCGTTTTTTCTTTTAAATAATAGAGCGCTAAAATAGGCCTAATTTCACAAAATTTAATTAATTTTTTAGATATTAATTTCTGCATTATTTTAAACAGACAATATTCCAGAAAAATACAAATTCAGTATTATTGCTAATTATTGTATATTTATTTATATATTTTTGTTTAATTTGAAGCATTTATAAGTAATAAATATTTTTACATTAATATCAGTCTGTATATGTCTTATGAGTAGGGCTTTGAAAATAGTTAACTAACGATTCCAAAAAGCATACTAATTTTGTAATTTAAAGTATTAGCACAACATAATCTATTGTAAATCATGCAAAATTAGCTTAAATTTTTCAAACGATTCAAACGAATTTAACGATTTTGTATATAACTAACGGTTCTAAATATTTCGAACGATTTTATTAAAAATATTAGAAAATAGGCATATTATCAGTTAACTCTAACTATATATTCTCAAAAAACCGTAACGTATTTTATTTTACGCAAAATTTTTATAAAAATTAATAAACTAATTGTTAAATATGAAAATTTATTTCACTTAAATCTGAGAAGGAAAATATCATCGAAAAATTTAGCTTAAACTTTGTTCACTAGTTCTTTAGAAGTCTGGGTAATTCAGTTCGTAAGTTAGAAAATCTTTTTTATTAGTGATAAAAAATGATATTATTGATATTAAAACTAATTTTTTTAAATTTTCGTAAAAATTTCTAACGATTTTTTCAAACGAATTTGGAATTTTTAACTAACGATTGATAAACGATTTGGCACCCGTTTTTCTAACGATTTTCAAAGCCCTACTTATGAGAAAAATGTTTAATTATATAACTATCCCTTGGATGCAGTAACTTTTCATAGTTGACTTGTTACTTAAACACAGGGATAGTTATGTAATTAAACATTTTTCTCATATTGATATATACAGACTGATTAGTATATGCTGTTCTGACATTGGGTTTTTAAAATTGTATTTTGTCTGGATCTGGCTTGAGGTTGTCGAGTCTAAAGGTCGCATTGCTTGAGCCTTAAATTAGTTAAGATTTTCAAGTCTAATAATAACATAACGCATATAAGTTATATTATAATAGATATACATAAATATTGATTTATTTAGTAATATTATTATGACACTATATTTATTATATTGTTCTCAGATTTGTAGAACAAAATATTTATCTAATTAAACTAATATAGAAAATAACCACTATATGGCACATTATTAATTGCGATGTATTATACAATCATTGGAAAAATTCTATATTTAAATTAATAGGCTAAATATTGATCGAATATTGCACTCAATAAATTGTATTGCAAATGATTCCAATTTTGATTTTAGTCGTGATTAAAGTTATGTTGATTTGGGTTGGATTTTGAATGATACTTATGAAACCATACTGGTTAAACTCCTAAACGGTCTCACATAGAAAATTTGTCTGTCACTGTCGGGCCTAAAATTAAAAATGTCAGACCAGAATATCAGTTTTCATAATAGAAGTTATTTCTGATATAATTTTATATTATTGGCTTTGAAATTCAGCTATGTTTTATGAGTTCGATTATATATAGAAACTAATCGTTCACAAAATAGATTAATATAATTAATTAATTAAAATAAAAAAAACTATTGTCTAATAGAAAATTTATTGTTTACAACAACATAGATCTGAACAATTTGCTTAATTACATAAAAACAATTATAGCAAAGATTTTGTTGAAAAATAAAATCGTTAGTGTTATTAATATTGCAACTCAAACACAAATGAGACTTCGATAATGAAAAATAATTAATTACACAAAATAGGTTTTGTGATGAAAGCTATTTTTCTCTACTCATTAATATATATATAATAACACCACAGTTGAATCGCAATCAAAAATAGATTGCAATTTCATTGATTGGATTGAAATTATTTTAGCAAACGTTATTTTTGTGTCACAATTTTAATTTTAGAATTATGAATAAAAACCTCTGTTTTCAAATAACCTCAAATACATCGGTCACATATTGTGGCGCCATATGGTGGAGCTCTTAATGAGCACCTATAGATGGAGACACTGTCGCGTTAATACTGTTCGGTGTTTGTCAGCAGATTGGCAACCGAACAGTCATTATTAATTTAGCTCTCGTAGAGTAAAGTTTGTTTAGTCTGTGTGACATTAATTTAATAGAATATTTGTTGGCGCCATTTTGGCCGCAATTTGTAAATTAGTTTTACTTTATTATTAATAAACTTTACTTTTATTTTATAAACGCGTCGATCGTCACAATATTACACTAATCAAACAATTAATTACCACAGAATATTAACTATTGTTCCGTTTATCGTAAATCTGTTTCCATATATTATGTTCAACAAAACTAGTATGTGTGGTGTATTGATGAAGGTTATCGTAGAATTGTCAAAAAAGTATGGATACAGGTATGAAAATATTAGTTTAATGGGTTTTGAGCACATATTTAACAAATTAATATTATTTTAACAAAAACTACTTTTAATCAATTGGATTAAAGTATATTAAGATTAGGCACTGCAGACAGATCTCCACCAAATGCATTGAAACTAATAAATAGGAAATTGTTGGATATTGTATTGTTTCCATTATCGCATAAATATGTGAAAGTATTTAATAGCAAAGTGAGTATTAGTCAATACATTGACCAGATCAGTGGTGAACACGTTTACTCCTACTATACACCAAAACAATGGCCTGTTTTCACTTACTTTAGAAGTTTTGATATCAATGTTTGGCTAATGATTATATGCTCAATAACTTTAATTTCACTCGTAATTTCATTCATTGAGAAAGCGTTCGGTAACTTTCGAAGTAATGTTTGGCAATATAGTACTATACTATTGTCAGAACCATTTCCTCGTAAAGCCTACCAAAGATTTGTGAAATTACTCACTCATAGAATAGTATTGACAGTATGGTTGTTATCATGCACTGTATTGTTGGCCGCATTTTCCGGAGTATTGCGAGGATTTTTCATTAGAAATGTATCGCCGGATGTTATCGATTCGTTTGAAGAGCTTTAATCTAGAAATAAAATAAAAATCCTAACTCCAACCGGTGGTTATTTTAACTATTATTTTCGCAAATATAAAGACTCTGACGAATACGCGCGAGAATTTAGTGATCGTATAGTTATTATTAATGACAAGGAAATTGTGAATTCATTGCATGATTTTATGTTTTCATTGATCGGGAAATTGAAAACCGAAAAGTTTGTGTTCGTATTTAACAAATCATTTCTGAAAAGTGGTTTAAATTATCACATTAAAAATACTAATTTGACAAATATGTTAAAGAAAGAGTTATATGTGTCGAATAGCGGTTTCTCTAATACGTATTACTCTCTGATGATGTCTAACCGCTATCAACATCTTAGAGTCAATATTAACAAATTGTACGATTTTTAGCTTTTGTATTTAACCATATAATCCTATGTTAATTATTTGATTGTATTTTTTAAAAAATTATTTGTAGAATTCAGTCATTACTCGAGAGCGGAATTTACAGTCATTTGTTGTCATGGTTTGATGAGCGCAGTTATAAAACTGATTCAAATGACATCGATTTATGTTTCATTGAATTGGATATCACCCGACTGAAGGGAGTTTATTATTTGTGGTCTATTGGATGCGCATTTTCGATATCTATTCTAATATTGAAGTATATCTATTATTTTATTGTGAAACTATGAAATTCCCAAAAATAATTAAACCAAAATACTCTCAATTTTATTCATAATTCTATATATAGATTATATTTAATCTTTTACTTTATTTTAAGAGAGAACACTATTTTTAAAGCAATATTTTGCTGATGAAATTTTTGTTATTCATTGTGTTTTTTATGCTATTTACTTATTAATTTAAATATACTAGTATTACCCCGTTTTCTTCGAAAACGTTTAAATTGTATTTCTGGACACCTGCCCATATGTCCCCTGCCTCTGTGCCCCCTTATTAAACAATCTATTTGTTTAATGAAATAATGATGTAAACAATCGCTTAATATACATACTGTATCATATGAACACATAAGCATTACTGTGCATAACTTCCTTTCTATTGCATAATTATATCCAAACCTCACAAATGCAAAAAATCATAACACGTAGCTAAATCGTTATTTTAACTTTTACACATTGCATAATGCGTTGCTTAGTAACTGTTGTTCGAAACTCCGATCTTTTTGTAATAATAATAGAATAGGATTGATAGTGTGTTCTCTTAATAATGCAATATATAGATTGTAATTTATGTTAGCAGCTAAATGTTTTCTGTTTAAATTGATTTTTGTTACTATTATATTCTTATCAAATTATTTCTCTCTACTGTTAATATCATTGAAGTCAGCAATAAAAATAAAACTTAATACTGAATAGAAAAATGTTTCATCACTAACACACCATCGTTACACAGAGGGGAGCTTGCCCAGGGTTGACCCCCCTCTAGAAAATCGGAATTTTCAAAAATTGTCGTTTAAATCCGATGAGTTATTGAGACCCCTGTAATTTTGTCCAAAATTCGGAAATTTTGATTTTGACCTCCCCCAAGAATTTTTGTGAGAGGCCCCCCTAGAGGTTTCGAGTCTGTGTAACTATGCTAACACACACAAACACACAAAACAAATTTTCTTCATTAGCGAATATCATTTGTGTTGATATTAAAAAGTAGATTTACTAATAACCTTTCTTACTATGGAAAACGTGTTACAAACTTATACAAAAATTTTTGAAAAAAGTTATATTTGTTAGAAATGATAAACTAATTAACGAATATGAGTGGTTTGAAGGCATTTCTAATGGAAGTTATGCTTTATTTTGCTACGAAGTGCCGATTAAGATGTTTGTTAACAACTTCGCTAAAATCTTGAGTAAAAATTGTAAATTTCGATATCTGGACGAAGAGATTGATTCGATTAAACTGATTGGTCTCGCATTAAGTACTAGACTAGATAAACAATTTCGACGTAATTTTAATATATGGTAAAAAAAATTTGCAAGTATTTAATATTTAAAGATTCTTTATATTAGAGATATATTCACGATTTATTACGACACGATTTATTACGACTGGAGTAGTTAAGCATAGCGTTGACAATGAATTTTACAGAAGCTTTAAATGTTTTATAAATCTGAAAACTTCTTACAGAGAAGAGTTTATTCGTTTAGAGTTATATGATTACGCAGGGGTTTTCTCGATTTTGCTTATTTTCTGCTCAATTTCTTTATATGTGGTTATCACAGAAATTGTTTTTGAAATATTTTCGGTTTTTAATTAAATATAAAAACGTTCGATCAATAAATCAGAATCTAAGCATAAAAGTTTAATGTTTCAAATCGCACTGTAATTAATAAATATATTGATTGTTTAGTGTATAAAGTTTTTCAGAATTAAGATTTAGATTTATTAGTATTAAAATTTAAATAATAAATTGAAAACCGAATGGGCGTCCAAATTGACTGATAATATCAAGTAAAAGCGAAAAGAAAAGTTCTAACAGAAAAATCAGTGGTCATCTATTTGATAGATAATTGTGATAACATGGGTTTCGATTTGTTTTTTCTGTGATCTAAACTTATTGATGACAACTTTGACGACTTATTAAATGTTTCCTAAATTAATGAACACCAGTAAAGGTTTTTTATTAATTACAAGTTATTTTATACTACAATACTGTTTGTTAGCAAAAGTTAGTTTAGAGTAGAATTTTTCAGTTGAATAACTTTCTCAAAGATTCATTAAAAAATAATAAACAGACGTTAATATTGCAACGAGTATTGAAATACCACATCCAATAAACCATAAAATATAAACACCTTTCAGTCGATTGATATCTAACTCAATGAAAGATAGATCTTTGTTAGACATTTCTGTGTTATAACTGGGATCGTCACACAATGTCATCCAATGATTGTAAATTCTACTTTCAAGTAATGACACAATTCTGAAATAATAATTAATAAGAGTTTAATTTTTAATAGAAAGAGTTGCATATTAAACACTAGAAAAAACATACAAACTGTTGATATCATTTCTCAATTGACTATTTCGATGAGAGACTAGAAGAGAGAAGTATGTCTTAAAGTGAGCATCCTTTGAAGCATATAATATTTTCCGAAACATATTTGTCGAATTCGGTTCAAAGTAATTCAAAAAATGCTCAAAAAACGATTTGTTTGTGACGTATACATATCTGCCTGTTTTTAATTTCTTAATTAATGAGTACAGGAATTGCTGTTCAGATTTGCGAGTATCAGGCGGTTTAATAATCGATAAACGACTACTAAATTCTCGCGCAACAGAATCGGTGCTGTTATAGTGCTGAACATAGTTTTTAAAATTAGTTCCTTTTAAAACTACAATTTTGACATCATTTCTGTAATACAGCTCTTCAAATGAATCGATAACATCCGTCGAAACATTTCTAATGAAAAATCCTCGCAAAACACCAGAAAACGCAGCCAATAATACAGTGCACGATAATAACCATACTGTCAATACTACTCTATGTGTTAATAGTTTAACCGATCTTTGATAAGCTTTACGAGGAAATGGTTCTGATAATAGTATAGTACTATATTGCCAAACATTACTTCGAAAGTTACCCACCGTTTTGTCAACGAATGCAATGACGAAAGAAATTAATATTAGCGAACAAAGTAAAGAAAGCCAAACATTAATCTCAAAACTTCTAAAATAAGTAAATACTGGCCATTGATTTGGTGTATTGTATGAGTAAATATGATTACCAGTCAACATATCAATAGCTTCACTAATATTTTGTTTGCTTTTTAATTTTAATATCTCGAAGTAAGTGTGCGATAATGGGTATAGAAATATATCCAATACGTTGGCGTTCAATAACATAGCAGAGCCTTCTTTAAATGTTGCAGAATCAGCTATTCTTAGAATGCTTTCAAAAAATTATATTATAATTTTGTTTAGGCTTAATTAAATATTACTCAAGTTTATACCTGTATCCATACTTCACTGATAATTCTACAATTAATTTCATTAATACACCACATATACTAGCTTTACTGTACTGAATATTACTTTACTGTACTTTACTGTTACTATTTTCTCTGAATTGATTGTCTGATTTGGGAAATATGTTACAGAAGTATTTGTGGAGAT
>JAQIVF010002912.1:0-10134 GCA_034698365.1 Steganacarus magnus | reverse complement strand
GAATTAATTTAAATTACATTTCAATTTACATAAATCGAAATAGAAATAGAAATTTATTTTCGATTTATATTTACATAATAAAATATGGAAACAACACTACCTAAAACACACCTATCATGTAATTTAAAAAATGTAATTTTTATTAAGTGTGTTTAAAGCCAAATAAAAATCTATGTGCTAAGAATTTTGACAAGCAGCAAAAAAATTTTTAACGCTAAACAACTATATTAGTTACATCTTTGAAATGTTAAAATAAATAATTAAATGTAGTGTTGTATCATTTCCTATTTTTTAAATTTTACTTTTCTTTTCTTTTTTCCTTGAATTGAGTTTCGGAATTCAAACAAATTCGGACAAATATTTATACTTTTAATTTTTATTTTAATGTAAAATTTCCATTTTTTCCACTTGGCTTTTTCTTATTCTTTTGTCTTTCAAATTAATTTTAATTTTACTTTCTTTTTCTTTCAAAAATTTTTCGATTACTTTTGTTTTTCTTTTATCCTTGAATAGAAATTTTAAATTACTTTTATTTTTCTTTTGCCCTTGATTCGAATTTTAATTTTACTTTTTTATTTCTATCTTCAAGAAAAAGAAAAAGAACAAATATTTCTTCTTTTTCTTTCTTTTTATAAAAAGCAATACAACACTAATAAAAAGTAATATAGGTGCGTGTTTCGGCAACCCAATATTAAAATACAATAACTTCTAATCTTAATTTCAATATGTATTAAATGTTAAATTTACTGTTCATGTTTATATTGATTGAATAATAATTTGTTCAGAACTCTTGAAATATGCATTATTGTTCATTGAACATTTGCATAAAGTTTAGTTTCCTAAAATGTCTTTAATGTTGCTGTGTGCCGACTGTTTTAATAACTGCACTAAAATTGAGTTTATTATGTTTAAATAATTTAATACTTTCTAATTTACAAATTTTGATTTTATAAAAATTATAATTAAGTAAATTGTAACCGAATTATTCAATAAAAATATTATATTGTTAAGAATTTATGTTTTGTAATTCTAAATTTTATATTGAATTGAAAGATTTTAATTTTTTGATAAAATTTATTTATCAATATTATATTTTTGACAACTTTTCTTTACTTTTGATTTAGATTTCTATTCATACTGTCATATATAATAAAATAGAAAATGTTTGTTTAATCCTTTAAAGCCTCAACCGCTAGCGCTCCACCCCTACAACACCTATATCTATTGAAATTTAGAAGTTTAATAGAAAGTAAAATTAAGAACTGATACTTAAATGATAGTGAATGATAAGAAAATACTCTCTGCGATAATAAATAAAACCTGTTTCGAATTGTTATTTAAAATATATAGAGCAAAGGATAATCGAAATATCTTCGTACGCAACCGAACAGAATTGAGCTTCTGGTATACGATTAAACCCATATGTGTGAAAAAAATTTACAAAGTGATCGACGTAAATTATATTCACAAAATATTAATTGTTTTACGTCATAATACAATAATAAATGTTTTAATATTTATATATTTTGCAGTAAAGCAGAGATATTGACATCTACCTTTTAAACAAGTGGCGTAATAAAGTTTTAATATTGGCAAAATGAAAATTATCTTTGTTACTTATCAATAAAACCCTGTTATTATTGAAAAAATCCCGTTATTAAGATAAAAATTGTCACATATAGTTGTATGGAAATTATATTAAATAAATAGAATAAATTGTTAAAAGCATAATTAAGAAGAAAAATACACTTTAAGAACTTACAATTCTGTAAAACTATGCAAACTTATTTGAAATTTCATTTTATTTAAAAAAGTAATTCTAGTTTTAAGAAAACAAATTTAGTTTTATTTATTATTTATTTTGAAAAAATATATTCAAAATGATTATAAATATTATTAACTTAAGATCTAAATATAAAATATAAAAGACTACATTATATTGATTTAAGAATAGATAATATTATTATTTAAGCTAATTTTTCTTATTTAAAAGTAATTCGTTAGAATTAAACCGTTAAATATTATATATTTTTTAGTTTTTTCTTATTTCAAAATTATGTGAACATAGTTTAAATGTTTTATAAAGATAATTTTTAATTATCAAATTTTTTTAAAGTTATTAATAATAATAATCTTTTATAATATAAATTATTTTACAATTTTAAAATGTGCTTAAACATTTGTTTAAAATAACATAATTTATTATTTTTATTTTGAAATTTTCAAACAGTGTTGTTACTTATCAAGTTTGTTAAATATTTTAATCATATCAGTTGATGTAATTCTTTCTTCAGTATTATATTTTACACATTGAAATAATATTTGCAAATGATTATGTTCGAGGAATTTAAACGAATCAGGAACTTCTTGTTTTTGCATTTTTTCTTTAATAGTATCTATCGATTTTTTCGCATCTGTATTACTTAATTCCCATGGAATAACTTCAGTATATAAATAAGCCAAAGTGCAACCTAATGACCATATATCGTCACATAACTTCGGATTTTTATTATCAATCAAACAAGAAGGAGAACAATACAGAGCATCAGGTTTCAATATATATGTATCAGTTTCTTTATCATATTCTTTCTCTGAATTAAATTCCGTTAATTTTGATAAATTTAAATCAGCTGATACAATAATGTTAAGTTGCTTAATATCTCCATTTATTATCGCTGGCTTTATAGTTTTCAAATAAGTGACAGCTTTTAAAACATCAAAAGAAATTCTATTTTTAAATTTTTCATCAATATTTATGTTCTTATATAATAACAGTGCTTCTAAATTATCTCCAATTAAATTTTCAAAAATTAAATGTGTTGATAATTTTGATGAGTTTTTGCAAGTAATAATATTATATTTGGATGTTTTATACGATAGTTTAACATTGTTTCTGTATCCAAAAAGTTTTTAGTGTCTTTAGTTCTTTTTAATTTAATTTCTCTTATTGCTACTGGTGTGAAGTTCCATAATCCTTTTCTTATATTTTCATTGTTGTTTATATATATATAATTATTTGAGTCATTTTTCTCAAAAATTAAATCTTTTAACTCAATTTTTGGAATTAAATCGTAAGCTCTAATAAAAATAAAAATTTAAATAGAAAAGTTCTGAAAAGTTTTTGATAAAATAAATAATAAAAAAATTAAATTTTTGTAGAAAAAAATATCATTAATTAATGTAAATATTTTAATGAAACATACATTTCTGTCGATTGTGAACATATTTTGTTTTCAGAATCTGAAGATAAATGAACTCATATCTCCTTTTCAGATTCTGATTCAAGTTCTTGTGATGTGTCATGAAATAATTTACTTTCAGAATCTTCCACATTTTCCAAACTTTTATATATTTTATCAGTGCATATCAAATAAAATTTAAGTCTTGAATAAGGTCTGCCGGTAAATGAACAATAATTTTCAAAACTACACTCTAAATTATTTTCATCTTTAAATTCTTTTATTTGTTGGCTTTGATCTTCCAGACTAAATTCATAAATATCAATATTACCCAAATCTGAATTTCCCGAAGGAAAAAAAATATTTTTTGATTTTTCAATAATCGTCTGCACGTTAATATCTTTCACTTTATCAAAAACAATAAATCTTTTTCCACCAAAATCTTTCCTTTTTTTGAATGAACTTAGCTTTTCCTCCAAAATTTTTGAAATATTTTATTCCAATTGACTACTTAACAGGTTTATCTTTTTTGTTCTTTATAAGTAAAAGATTACAAATTTAAAATATTTAAAAATGTTTTTTTTTGGAATAAATTTTACTTGTTTTAAAGTTTCTTGTTTTGAATATTGTTTAATATTTAATTGCCTCTTTTTCTTGTATTCTTCTACTCTAGTATTAATTTCTTCAAATTTTTCTAAAGTTTAAATAATTTAATATATATATATTTGTCTTAACAAAAGATAACAAAAATTTTACCTAAGCTTAAACTACTAGAAGCGTCAGATTTTTCTCTTTCATTAACAATATAATAATTAGATTTTTGCCAACCATTTTTTGTAGGATAAATTTTGTCTTCTTTAATATTAATATTCAAATTAATATCATTATAAATTAATCAACCCATATTAATAAACTGCTTTAATTGTTGAGTATGACAATGTATTATCATTTTAAATCTCGAAATTATATTTTTTACTTGTGGAAGCATCACAAATTGTCACGACTTATTTCTTCGCACATATTAATTAAATTAAAGACTGTTTCACTATTATAAACTTAAACTTAAACTAATTTAAATTTAAAGAATTAATTTATTTATTTCAAATATATAAAAGTTAAATTTTTGCAAAGTTAGTTTTAATAAAAGTACCTAAATCTAAATTGTCAAATAAATGGTAGTATTATTTATAAAATAATAAGCATTTTGTTGTAAGTTTAGTAATGACACAACTATTTCACTTAATGCATGTAATAAGCATATCAAATTACTTTGGGATTTCAAGCATAAATAATTGTACGTATAAACTGTGAACTAAATTTTGATTATTAAATAAAATTTTGCCTTTAAATTTAGTATTAAACTGAAACATAATTTTTGGTTATAATTCATAGTGATTATTAATCACAAAATTATGTGACTCATAGTAATTGCAACTGTAATTTGATCTGTTATATATAGTTGAATGAACTTTTTAACATAAATAAAGTAAAAAAAATTTATATAATCAACACTTGAATAATTATAATTCAGTAATTGTTTTAGACATTTAATTTCTTTGATCATATGATAATCTAAGAATAATTGGGAACATCAAAGCTAATTAAATTTAAACTTGTTTTATTATAATAAAATAAACAAAATTAAAAATATCAATATCTGTATAAGAAAATATCATTAAACTTGATTATTTGGTAAGTTTTGTGTAAAATTTTACTATTTTAAAATATTAAAAGAAAAATAATTCAACAGATTATAAATAATAAATTATTTTAGAGAATCATCATTTTATAAATTTATAGCTTTTTAAATCAAACTTTGTTTATATAATTCATTTTAATTTAATATGAGTCACAAACTGCAACTGTAATTTGATCTTTTAATGTTATATCATTGATTGTTTTTAATTAAAAAAAGTAAAGTTAGTTTGTTATTATTAAAATTATATGTTTTAAAATCAATTAAATAAATTTAAGTGCTTAAAAATTTAATCGATGATTTGGAAAAATAACTAGTTACAAAAATTATTACTTAATAAAATTTTATTAACAAATTTTAAATTTATCTAAATATAATTGAAAATATTTTAGTACAATTTAACAATAAATTCTAATAGAAGTATATAATTGTAAGTTTTATGAACAGATAAAGAATTTTTAAATTAATCTAAAAAATCAATAATAAATTTTCTAGTTTTATCACTTAATTTTGAATTTTTTTAAATATCACTAACAATCTTTTTTAAAAATAATTATTAATTATTAAATGGATACGCAAATTCAATTCTATCACGATCAAGGATATAAACTTATGGAAATTATAGCAGCATTATTTTACAAGCACAATATTAATATAAGTTTAAGTACATTAAAAAGATTAAAAAAACATAACTTAAAAAAATACAATAATGAATCTCCTATTAATGATATTATTAGTATATACACTGAGGTTAATAAAAGTGGAGAAAAACTTGGATATCGTGCTTTATGAAATCGACTTAAAACAACTTATAAATTAAATACTACTAAAAAAACTGTCGAAGATTTGATTAGACAAATTGACCCAGAAGGTGTATCATTAAGAACAGCAAAAAAATTTAAAAAACGAAAATATAAAGTTCCTGGGCCTAATCATTTGTGGCACTTTGATGGCTATGATAAATTAAAGCCATACGGATTTCCTATTCATGGATGTATTGATGGGCACAGTCGATATTTGATTTGGCTTAAAGTAAGATAATAAACTTTTTAAAAACCAAATTGAGTAGAAATTTTCAAAGTTAATTACAAATGAAAATATAACTTTATCTGTTATTGTTTTATGTTTTTATTATCTTTATTTTTATTTTTTCCAGTTCTGCTGATCAGTTTTACCTTGTAATTAATAAATATTTATTAGATAGTCATATTTTTTGATATAGTTCAATGTTTATTGAAAGTTTAGATAATAGATAGTATAAGTTTTTATTATGATATATATATTCATAAAATGTATTTATATTCCTGTTATTAAGTTTTCAAGCAAATTATCGTTTTTGTAATCTGGTTGCGTTGCATAATATAAAATATTTAAACAGAAAAATTTAATTATTTCAAAATTGTATTTTTAAAATTTCTTTATTAATACTGTGACTATTTTTTTCAAGTATATATTTTACATTACAGGATATAGCTATTTGCCTTATAATCTTTTTTATACAAAAACATTTCTCAATTGACATTGTGATAAAGTAAGAAATAATCGAAATTTAATTTATTCACTTTCATTCTATTGCGCAAAGTTTTACAGTTTTAGGCCACAATAAATGAATAAAAATATTCTAAGAAAATATTTTTAAATATTTAATTTTTTTGATCATAAAATTTAAACTGTAATCCGTAAGTCGAAAATAAGATAATGTGAGAGAAATAAAGATTGATTGATAGAGATAGAGAGAGTGTGTGAGAGAGAGAGAGAGAGAGAGAGAGAATGCAGATTTGTGTTTAAGATAAAAGTAGTGTTGGGTATTTTCCGTTTTTTCAATTTATCTTTCTTTTTTTATTTGTCTTTTTCTTTTACTTTTTAATACAATTTTTCTCTTATTTAATTTATCTTTTTATTCTTTTAAAAAAGAGATACACTAGATAAATATTAATAAAATTAAATAGAGATATTAAACCTTAAAATTTAATTTTTGTATTTGCGATCGCTTAGATTTTTATTATAAACTGTTATACAATATCGTGTTTAATTCAAGATTTCGTTGGAATAACACTTTCTAAAATCCAAATATTATAAAATCCAACCCACTATCAAATATTTACGTTGCAAAAATTTAATTATAAAAAAGCCAAAACAATTAACGACTTTTCTGTTTTTACCAATTTTTTATAATAATTATTTAGTTTTGACATAAAAATAGAAAATGTTTTAACTGATAAATATGATTTTTTAATTTATTGTTCTATACTTTTAGGTATGTCACTCAAATAATAATCCTCAAGTTATTGCAACATTTTATTTAGACTATTATAAATTTAAAGAAAATGCCAAAAGTTCTAAGATGTGATCGTGGAACTGAAAATTCCTTATTAAGCGGCATACAACCATCATTAAGGCACAATCATAACGATAGTTTAGCTGGATATAAAAGTTTAATGTATGCAAAAATTAGTGCTAATCAATGAATCGAAAGTTTTTGGAGATATTTGAAAAAGAATTTTGCCCGAGTTTGGATAAACACTTTTAAAGACATGATTAATAATGGAATTTTTGACAATACTAATTTTTTTCATATTGATTGCTTGAGATTTTGCTTTTTTGAAATTATCCAATCTGAACTAGATAACTGCTTAAATGAATGGAATAAACACTATATTCGGAAACAAAATAATACAGAAAGTCCACACGGAAAACCCGATATTTTATTTTATTTACCAGAACTCTATGATTCTCAAGATTGTGGCATACAAATTAATCAAAGAGAAGTCGAAATTTATAAATCTTTGTATAGTACTGAAATTCCAACAACTGGTTGCATATCGGAATTTTTAGATTTAATAAAGACAATTTATCCGAAATTAAATAAACAGGATAATTTTAACGACGCGAAAAAATTATTTAGCAAAATGATCAGTGATCTAAAAGATTATATATAACAGAATGTAAAAAGTAACTGTATTTTTCTTAATTAATTAAGAATTAAAAATTAAAACTTTAACAGTGTAGTATAATATTTAAACAATAAGTGATAATTTTAAGTGATAGTTTATAAGTAAGAAATTTTAAGTGAGAAATTTTTATCTGAGAATTTTTATCTGAGAATCTTTATCTGAGAATTTTTATCTGAGAATTTTTATCTGAGAATTTTTATATGAGAATTTATATGTGAGAATTTTTAATTGAGAAAAAATAAATGAGAAATATTAAGTGAGAAATATGTGAGAACTTTTAAGTGAGAATTATTATCTACTTGAGCCATTTGGGCCTCCGTAGATTTTAAAGTATGAATAATATATAGAGTTCGAATATAATAGCATTTTCTCCTTTTTTCATAAATTAGAAGAATATAATTGTATTATATGCACGAATTGGAATATTATAAGCCGTTTTATGCATATTTATAAATGCTAATTTTGCTATTAGTAATTGCTATAATTCTATTTTTGCTATCTTATTTGTGTAGTTAGAAACTGTTGCTTTAATAGCTTTTAGTTTTTATTATAAGATTTATATTGAATTTAATCGTTCGTTATTATATAAAATTTTTTAAACTTTTTCTTTCAATTTTTCTACCCCGATAACACTTACACCTTAAATTTTAACTTATAAATAAACTAAATTTTTGTGGGGAATTTTTCATTGGCAATCAAGTATGAAAGTTGAAACAAATAACAGATTTAAAGTTTTAAAAATACAAATGGCATTTTGTAAAAGCAAATCTTACATTTACTTGAAATATTTTGAATATTTGTGTTTTCAAGAAATTTATAGTGTTTTTTAAAAGAAATTAAATTTTGACATTTTATTATTAACTATTTGGGGTTTTTATCCAAAATAATCAATCAACAGAAAAGTTAGAGCCATTAAGAGTAGATTTTATAAAAAAAAATAGAATTGAATAAGAAACAATTTTAACTGATGAATTTACTATTGATGATGAAAGAATATCAGCATGCTTTCAATCTAATATATGATTAAGTTATGAAATATTTGACTTTTAAAATATTTCCATTTAGTTTATTTTTATTCTAAAAAATTACTTTTATTCTTTATAAAAAAAGAAGTTAATGTTTAATATAATATAAGTTAAATATATTTTGAAATTTTAAAGAAAGTCGCATCCTTAAGATAAATGCCATAATTGTTAGTTCGAAATGCAATTTTTAATGCTAAATTATTGTAGTTTATAGTCGTAGTAGAAGACGACCAATAGATATACCGAACCTCTAGTAACTTAAAAATAGAACACTGGAAGCACACAGTGTTAGGAAAAGCGACTGCTTTCTAGTTTATAAAAAGCTTTATTAGAAATTCATGTGAAGTGAATTACACGTGAAAACAGACTGAAGTTTTTACAGTTATGTTATAACAAATAAAGTACATTTAGTGAACTATTAGTTACATGACTAATGCATATATAAAGTAATAAGTAGTTATGCGTCAAAGTGTAGTGACACATACACTACAAATTTTTAACATGTCAGAGGAACATACTCTAGTGACCCACAAGTCACATACTTTACTTCAGAGTACATTATTCGCTTACACTATAATACTACTCATTATAGTTTTTATCATTTGTAATATCACTTACTCTTAGCAATTAATACTCATTACTTTATTACACAACATTATTATTCAATCGCTTAAGTTTTACTATTTCTGTTATTATTCATATTACTAATCAACCCCTAATTAAGCGACTACTCTCTGATAATGCAAACCATTATAATTATTATTATAGCTTTAAGCTTAATTTACACAGCAGTCACTAACAATATATTTTAGTGTTTAATATAGTTGCTAGTAAATATATCAGTGTCTATTTCAAACTATATTCGCTTTTGTTTTAATATTAACCACACAAACTCGATTTAACAGATTGAGTCGATTTAATATTATGAAAAAAAATTTTCAATTGTTATTAAAAAACCATTAAATTCAATTACACATCAAAAATAATAATGTGAAAAAAACTTTTTTACTTTTTCATTGGTTAAAGAAAAAAAAAGAATTTACAAATAAAATAATATTAAATTGAAATTTGTATTTTCTGAAAGTGTATTTTAATGATAAAATAACAAAATATCGGTTTGTTATTAAAGCTGTAAATTAAATTAAATAAAGATAGTTAGCCGTTTAGCACGTGCCATCAACTCGCTTCCACTAGGAGCAATGTTTAATCACTTCTTGAACTTGATCCAGCGGACAAGGAAGAAGATAGCCGTTTAGCGCGTGCCATGAACTCGCTTCCAC
>JAQIVF010002911.1:0-10141 GCA_034698365.1 Steganacarus magnus | reverse complement strand
GTTAGCAATAGTTTGCTGGTATGTGTGTCTCACCAATCATTTTCATATAACAATTCTATCAAAAATAATATATTTATCATTTCAGCGCTTACTTCAATTTCATGTCACAACTTGTGAACGCAATACCAGCGCCACTAACTAAGAATTTTGTTCGCGATTATTTCGACGGATACAATGGTCCGGCAATTAAATATATGTGCGTCTATCACTCGGAAGGTTCGAAAGCGTGCGCAGACCTCGTCATACCTCCGCCGCCCACTAATTATCCGCGCTTTATATCATCCTTTTCAGCGTCCGTCGAGTCAATATCGAAACTCACTTCGATTACCGGATAAGAAGCGTTTAAAAATAAAAAAATTTGTTAATTATTTGGCATATTTTAATTATTTCAAAATTTTCTTTTACGAGATCTCTTAAATCTCAAAACTAGTATGTATTTATACGTCAATTAATAAATATATCGACCTTTATTTATGAAATAATACATTTTAATAAAAATTCTTTCATTATTCAATAATTGTATCAAAAACTTGTTAGAATTCACTTAATTTTCAAACGAGCGAATCACACTCAACATGAGACAAAAAATTATGTCCATTCAACGAATTTGGTTGTTGTTGTATTATTTAGACTTTTATCGTTTTAAAAAGTGTTTGACTGCCACAACTCCATCGAGACCTCTGGCCGATAATGAGGAAAAAATCGAAACACTTCTATGCAGGTTTGAAAATCTTTTTAGTCTTAAATAATAATTAAGAAAAGATTGAGAAGTTGCTATGCAAGTATGTTATCAATATTTTTAGATAAATTTACTATAAATAATTTGTGAACAATTTATGGTGTCAGCGCAGTAATTGTGGCGAAACTTAGTTACACTCCACTCTAAACCTCTAAGGGGAGGTCTGATGTCTAACACAAAAATTATTGTTGGGCCAAATCAAAATCATTTAAAAGAAAATTTTTTCTCATTTTGGCCAAATATTATAGGTGTCTTAAAAACTTAACGAATTTAAATGACAATTTTTTCAAAACTCGATTTTTCGGTGAGGGGAGGGTCAGGTTTTCCAAAAAAAAAATTTAGATTTTCAGGTTTTCCCTCTCTGTAACTAACGATTGAAGTTAAACTGTAATCAGCTATCATATATGTGGCAGTGAAGAAAACAATTTTTATGAATGCTTACTTATTAACAATTTATTATTGATTTGTTATCACCACAGAAATCACAGAGAAAGAGGCGTTAAATTATTGGCATACATTCGTAAACGATGGCCAACACACTTGATACTGGCTGTCGTGACACGTCTTGGTATTCACGCGATTGGAGAGAAAAATGACGAATACTGTAGTAATACTGTTTGGAGAAGTATTTACACGAAAAACGCAACGGTAATCAATGAACACATCAATGAGTTAAATGTAGCGAGAAATAAGTATATCGACAACTCTATGGTTATCGTTCACGGAAACAATTCATTAAATAAATTAGCCATTGTTTGCTGGTATGTGTGTCTCACCAATCATTTTCATATAACAATTCTATCAAAACTAATATATTTATAAAAATTGCAGCTCGTATTGGAATTTCAAGTCACAACTTGTGAACGCAATACCAGCGCCACAAACAAAGGAGTTTGTCAGCGAATATTTCGACGGATACATTGGTCCGGCAGCTAAATATCTGTGCGTCTATCACTCAGAAGGATCGAAAGCGTGCGCAGACCTCACACGTGTCATACCTGCACCGCCCACTAATGTTCCGCGCTTTACATCGTTTTTTTCAGCGGCCGTCGAGACGGCATCGAAACTCACTTCGAGAGTAAAAGATGTAAAATTTGTGAATTATTTGGCATATTTTAAGTATATTTCAAAATTTTATTTTACTCAATCTCTAAAATCTCAAATCTAGTATGTATTTATGCGTCAATTAATAAATAAGTAGCACTCGATTATGTATAGCACGCGAAAGTGCAACACTAAAATCAAATATTCATTTAGCAATACAGATCAAACTATTCTTGTTATCAATATTTATACTTATATTTATACACTAATTAAAAAACACAATTTTATTATTAAACTCTTATGAGTAATTTATATTTTCTATTCACATAATTTGTATTTTTTTTACAAATCAGTGGTGTTCTTGCTTTTAAAGCGTTAACATTAAATATTTATTGAATAAAATATTTTCGTACTGATTTTGTTTAGTCTTTAATCACTTTTTCATGATCAAAATTCTTGTAAATAATTTTAATTAATTATATACCGAATTATAAAAGAAAATTGTAAATTAATTTTTCGTGAGCTTTTTAAAAATATAAAAAATCGCAGCTCACAGTCCCAGAACACAGTGCAACCATATCTGGATCTCAATCAAACTCTATAATACTGTAGAACAGTTTAACTTATCAGTTATTTCTAGATATTCTTTGGATTAGACTCCCAAATTGTTAAAATTTTCAGGCCCGAGCCCGAATTAGGCCCGACAGGTTGAGGTTCGGCCCGACCCGAGTCCGATTTTTTAGAAATTCAAAAGCCCGACCCGGCCCGATACAATTAAATAGGAAATATTTATATAAACTATATTTCTTTATATAGTGTTATAATTTCATCTAATTTACTGTAATTAAGCAACTCTATCATGTTTTAAACACAATATAAGAGTTATATTGAGTGTTTAAAATAAATTAGCAACACATAAAATTCGAAAAAACCATAAAATTGTATCAAAAATATCAAAATCGGGCCTTTTTTAAAAAATCTGAAAGCCCGACCCGGCCCGACATTTTTATTTGCAGGCTTTTTTAAGAAGAAAAATTTATTGATAGGAGGTTTTTTGTTTAAAAATATTAAGTATAGAAGGCTTTTTGGCGAAAATAATTTAATTATAGTAGGTTTTTTGGACAGTCATTTTTTTATAAATACTATTTAAAACAATGTATTTAATTTCGGCAAATTTTTGTTTAAACAATTCGTAATATAAGATTGTATAGTTGAAACAAGAAATAAACTTCGTAATAGAGCTCACTTTGAAAAACATATGGTATTAAAGTAATTTTGAATGACCATAGATTCCAATTGTTTAGATATAAATTTTTTAGAAAATAATATAAAAGATAGTAATACAAATAAATATTCTCAGCAAACAATACTTTCAATAATTCAAAATAAAATTTTTCTTAACTTAAAAATCATTGTTATAACAAATACTTTAATTAGTGCACGCAAAAAATTGTTTCAGTCTGTGTTCAGCACTCGAATAGTGAACATCACAAGCATTTATTCGGCCAATTTAAGAAAATTATTTTTAGTAGATTGTTGAATTTTTTCAACTACATTCTTATTTTACGAATTGTTTAAACAAAAATTTTCTATAATTAAAAACATTGTTATAAATAGTATTGACTGGCAAAAATTTTTTCAATAAATTTTTCAACAAAAAAAACATCCTGTCTACACAAAGATGGACGGACAGACAGACCTCAAATCTAAGTTTATCCTGTCTTGTATGCGACGTTCCATTTCCATTCTCCGCTTCTCGCGACGTCGATGTTCAATTTCGCGTTGCTGTTGACGTCGATGGATTCGATTCCCTTCCTGGATTTCGAAGTTTTGGCGATGTCAATCTTGATCGGTTTGTTCGCATTCGGCAGAATCATTCAGCTCGCGAACAAAACGTTGGTACTCATCTTCTTGAGCAATTGGAGATGTGTTGCTTGGTGTGTGACTAATTGAGAATGAAATGAAATTAAGGGCGTTTTGTTGTTTTTCAAGCTTGATGTCCTTGAATGATCAAACACTGCAGTTGTCGAGCGGATGCTTGTTTGTCGTCAAATGAGTAGTGCGTAAGTCAAAGTGGGTTTTCGAAAATGAATAGTTCGTCAAGTGAGTAGATAGTGAGTCAAAGTGAGCTCCTTTCAGGGTTGAATGTGTCATGACTGTGTGCAATGACATTTGCGTCATGTTTGACTGATTGAACGAATGATTTTCAGTGTGAAAATTCGTCGCATGATTTTCAATGTAAACATTCTTGTGTGCCGTTGCCAACTGCTCAGTTGTGTTGTCGCTGTCGCTTTCCGTTCGCCAAACATATGGCAACAAAAGACTTGAATGTGAAGTGAAAGTGCGAATGATGGAATTGTCGTTGAGATCAATGTGTTGAAGACGAAACGTTTCGGGTCCCATTTTCTCGATGACAATACATGGTGCCCACCATCGCGGGTTCAACTTGTTTCCGAGCTCAGGATGATTGTGTGGTAATCGATGTCTGACAGCAACACCTATTTGAAAATCAGAAGCTTTGGACTCCAACCTTTTGTTTGGCCTGTGATTGTTGTTGTTTGGCTCGTGAACGTTCGCATGCCAGTTGTCTAATTTCTCAACCGAAACATTTTTAACATCGTTGGTGGAGGTCCCGAACTGAAGAAAATCAGCTGGAAATCCGGTGATGTCGTGAATTTGTTCGTTGAGACTTTTGATAACTGATCGAAGGAGTGCTGACCATCTTGCTTTTGCTTGGTCGACGAGCGCAACGCGGAGTCCGGAAACGATCGATCCGTTGGCTTGACTGCTATGAGGTGGAGTTAGGAGATGTTTGATGTGCTCTGATGAGAGAAAGTTTTTAAAGCGTTTTGACACAAAGTTCGTTCCGTTGTCAGTGAGAAGACACTTTGGTGGTCCAAAATTTTCGAAAATGCTTCTCAAAGCTCCAATGGTGGATTCAACGGTGATTCGCTCGACTGTTCGTGCCCACACGTGTCTCGAATGCAAAACAACAATTGTGATGATGAATTTCACTGCAGTTTTGTTCGCCGCTGAACCCATGTCAATTCAATCCGCAGCCCAGATTTCACGTGGTTTTTCCGGTGTGGGAAGGGATGAAGTTCAAGTGACATTTGGCTGTTTCGCAATTTGGCACGCGTGACATCTCCTGATGTGGGACTCGACTCATTGGTCAAGGTTTGGGAACCAGAGATTTGTATATATTACTCGCAGCCTTCTCAATACCTTGATGACCAATGTCGTCATGAAATAGGCGAATTGTGTTCTCGATTTCTGAAAGTGGAACGACAAACTTGTGGTGTCCACGAATTTGAACACGTGTAACGGTGGAGTGACATTGGTTTTTGCAAACCATAGGTTGCGATTTCGTGTTTGTAGACAAATTCGTGTGGATTGATGTGCAAAACAGCGGGTTTGAAATGGAGAACTGCGTTTCGGGACAAAGAGTCCGCAACTTTGTTTGTCTTGCCGGGTCGATACGTGATTTTGAAATCGAAACAACTGAAACGAATCGACCATCGAAATTGTCTTGAAATTGGGTTTTAAACGCTGTACAACTATTGTAGACTTGAGGAATCGGAAATGACCTCGAAGGTGTTGCCTTCAAGGTATTATCGAAAGTGTTCAACGGCCTTGACGACTGCCAAACATTACCATTCTGGTGCGTAGTAGCGCGCCTCGTGTTCATTGAGTTTACACGACCAGTAAGCGATGACCGGTTGTTCGCCATTTTGCGTTTTTGAGTGAGGACTGCTCCCAATCCCGTTCCGCTCGCATCAATGGTGAGGACGATTGGAAGAGATGGATAGAAAATGGTGAGCACTGGTTGTTCGGTAAACTTTTGTTTTAGTGTGCTCGCTGATGACTTTCTTCCAAACGAAATGTGAATACGGAAGAAATTTGCGAGACCAACGAAACATTTGACGTCCTTAACGGTTTTAGGGGTCGGTAAGGAACTGACGGCTTTGGTCTTGTCTTCGGAAGGCCTGAATTGTCCCTTTGTGACGACGTCTCCCAAGAACGTGACCTCAAGTTGGAGTAAGTTTCATTTTCAGTTTGACTGCTTCTTGTGCGAGGCGATTGAGGAATCGTTCAGCAGATCGAGATGTTGATCCACTGTATCTGTGTGAACGAGTATGTAATCCAAGAATTGAAGAACTCCTTCGTGTAGGATGTCGGCGAGAAATTGTCTCATTTCGCGCTGAAACACACTTGAACTGTTACTCAATCCCATTGGAAGTGTGAGCCACTCGAGACGACGAATGAGGTGATTTAAATGGAGTCAGGATGAAGTGGAATTTGCCAGAAACTCCACCCAACGTCGAGTTTGGTAAACATTGTTGATCACTTGAGTTGATAAATGAAATCCTAGATTCGCGGTAACGGGTGTTGTTGAGGAATTGTGACTGTGTTGACATCTCTGAAGTCGATGACTGGTCGGAGCGTTCCATCGGCCTTTAGAACAAGGAAGAGTGGTAACGCTTATTCTGAGTGAGACTTTCGAATGACTGGCTACCAAAAGTGAGTTCACGTGTTTCAAAATAGCTCGAGAAATTTGCTTTGCTTGCCAGGTCTAGCCCAATGAGAATCTATTGGCAGAGATCTTTGAGAACATGAACCGTCGTTCGAAACGATTGACCAGCGATTTCAATGTTGACGTCGACAGCGCCTACTGTTGCGGTGGTGCCTGCAATGTGCCTCAGCGAAATTGACGATTTTTTATCCCATCGAACTTTAAGACGGTCGGCTGTTTATTTGAAACTGCGGTGATTGTTGAAACTGAGTCAAGGAAAGGTCTGAGAAGTTGTCCGTTCACCATCACATCGAGAGTAACGAGTGGCCTTGCCTGAATTGAGTTCGTGCTGTTTGATGTTGAACCCGGCGTTAGATTCGTGTTCGATCCCCTGGTCAGCGTTTTGAGTCGAGGGTAATCTTTTCTCTAAAGCATTTGTTTGTTTTTACGGAAAGCTCTGCACAGCGGACAGAGATTTGTTGGTGGCTTTGCAAGTCAAAGCGTTGCATCACTGCTGTTTGTGCGCCACTTGTTTCCCGCTGATCAGAGTCGCTTGTTTGCGAAACGTTGTCTTCAGCTGTTGCCGAAGAAGTCTGCTGTGATTGAGTGGTCTGAGTTATTTACGCACGTTTTGAGCTGAGAGTTTGCATTAGAGTTCGACTTTGAGACATCGCTGCCGCTCTTTGTTTCATTCTCGCCATTGATTTCTTTGTGTTGAGAAATGCGATTTTTGTTTTCACGCATTTCAATGATTTTTCGTCCATTAAATCAGTCGTATCCTACCGACTTTGCCAAATTTCGACCGATGCTTTCACACTGATCACACAATTAAGTGAATGAATGAAGGAAAGAATCAATGAATAATTGATTTGAAAGCCAAAATTTTATTGTTTAAAATGAAAACGTGTTTTTCGTACAAAATTGATAAGACCAGTGTGTTATGCGTAACAAAAATTGAGAGAGAGAGACAGAGTTTGAAACTGCCCTTATATATGGGCTAAAAAATGATGTGTCAAGTGACACAACAATAGGGGTGACCTCTAGGACACAATATAAAGTTTTAATGCATAAATGCATTTACCATCAATTTTAAACGCAATATCGCAAAATTTCTGTTTCTTGAACCTTTATGTTTCATAATGTTGTTTTTTTGAACCTCTATGTTGCCTCCAGTTTTTCGAATTCTTTCTTAAAATAATTGGTTCTATATTCAAATTCAGCTAAAAAACAATATGCTTCATTGATATCAGTGAATTGTGTTTTCTTTGGAACACCAATAATTTCTTCTTAACCAACATAACAATTACCTTCACTTGATAAACTAACTGCAAAGTCATGTCCATATTGTTGTGAAATATCTCAAAATTTATTTGATACATTCAACTTTATTGGAGTATTTTCATTCTCTGTCATAATTTCTTATATTTCTTCCAAAAACATATATATATCCAGATTTGGATAGCAATATACCACTTTCTTTAGGCACGTATTTTTTACAAATTTAATATCACTCATTTAATTTCTAATAGTAATGAGTATCATGTCATACTACCAGTACCACACTGTCCACAATCATTGTTTCTCCAACTATAGACAACTCCATTATCAATTAGCGCTAATGGATGATATTTACCACAACTTATTGCAGATTGTGAGTAACTAAACCACTTCTAATTCATATGTGCACAACACTCATACTTTATTCTCATTCAAATACTTCTCCATTCAATGTGAACGCTAACTAATGCTTTTCATCGCATTTTACGTCAACCAGTATTTTATCGATTAATGATGTAGTATTAACAGGTTTTAGACAGTTATTAAACGTATCATTTCCAATCTGTTCGCAATTATTCGAAACCGACGAGTAAATTTTTCCTATTTATGTGACTGAAAGCATTGAATAAAACGGATCTTTTATATCAATTACTTTTTTGTGAAACAACTCTTCAATTTTGGTTTATTTTGTTGATCGCATTTGAATGATCCAAACTGAGATAACAATTATTTACATTATCACCGTAAGCGAACACATTATTATCATTTGTTACAATTATCATTGACTTATTGACTCCGCCACCAAAATTATAAACAAATTTAATCGATGACTTAAAATCGTCGGCCTATTGTTTAATCAACAGACAATTATTGATATCATTGTTGAAACTAATTTTATTTGTCACATTATTGTTTGGTAATAATTACTTATATTTACTCATTTATTTAATAGTTATATTTTAAATGAATATAATTATTTAGAATTTCTTTTTTAATTTCTTTTAGAAATATAGGAATTACAGTACAGAACGACTAAACTATTAGTGATTACGACTGGATTGCATATAAAGATCAAAAATGAATTAAAACTTTTGATATTCTAAGAAGAAGCCTTATGAAGAAGCGGAGGTGATTTGCGCTATAAAATTCAATGCTTCATTGTTAGCGGTGGACACACAAGAGGAACAGAAATATTTCACATTTTATTTGCTGCTACTGTTGAATCTGACAAATAACAAAAGGCTAAAGCTTTCTATTCGCATCTAACGATCGAAGACTGCGATCCGTACAAAGACTGCGAGTCAATTATGAGATTCAAATGGACTGATTGTGAACGTAAACGACTTGAGAAAAAGTTGAAATCACTTTAGATCGAAGTGAAACACTTGAAGTTCATGAAAGAGTATAAAGTGAAGGCATTGACGCGCGATTCCGAAAAAGAAGTGATGTTTGTGTGGAATAAAGCCAGTCCGAGACATCGCAACGAGAGGTGAGAGAGCAGAGCAGAAGAGTATGCATTAGAAGTGTTCGTTGACGTTGGTTTTAGTGGCGCAGTACTTTAAAAAACAGTATGAAATGCCGTTGTCGTATCCACACTGTAGATACTAGATGCTAGGGTAAAACATCTTGTAGTGGGGTCTAAACCAGTAATTGATATGAAATTATTTCTGAATACCATAATACATTTAGTAAGGATTTCAACATCCATTTGACAATACTTTATTAATTCTTTTCTAAAATTAAATATATAATTTGAATTGACTTTTTCGCTATACCATTCATTAAGTTTTCTATAATTTTTAGGTTTCATGTTTTCAATACCATAAAACTTAATATCTGGAAGGGGACCTACATAATCCCAATTTTGAGGAATATTAAATAAATGAGGGAAGGTTCCCTTTTCTAACTGTAGACTAAACCCAAAGGCATCCGGAAGGGTGGGTAAGGGTTGAAGGAAAAATGCCAAGGAGTCTATCATTCGGATATTCCCCACTTCAATTTTTAGGATTTTTCTCCCTTGCAAATTTATTTCAAGATCTTTAAATTGCTTATTCCATAGTTCTTGAAGAATAAAATGGGAATCATAGCCTCTAGCATTATGAGCAAAAGCAGTAATCTTAGCTTTCTTTAACTCAGCCTCTTTAGCCAGGTTAACAAAAAGAAATTCTGTAAAATCTTTAATACAATCACTCCCCCAAAATATTTCATTATAAGAGGAACATAATTCACAGGAGGAGGATTGGGTTTTATTTATTGGATCCCAGCATCGATCGCAAACTGTTTTTGCAATCAGTAACATAGCCTGATGATCATTATTAACTATTGAGCTTTCAATATCGTAAGATAAGAAAATTCTAGGAAGATTATCTTCATCAGATAATTTTTCTTCTGATTTAGGTTTAATATGACAATAATGGGGTTGTTTTGTATACTTTATATTACATTTCATACATTTATATTTATGTTTACATTACATTTATGTTCTCATTACACTCTGTGCACATCTTTAATTTATTGCATAATTTTGAGTTTAAATGCCTATTATAACAATCCAATCCATAAAATGA
>JAQIVF010002910.1:0-10144 GCA_034698365.1 Steganacarus magnus | reverse complement strand
GTGTAAAATGGTGTAAAATGGTGTAAAATGGTGTAAAATGGTGTAAAATGGTGTAAAATGGTGTAAAATGGTGTAAAATGGTGTAAAGTGGTGTAAAATGGTGTAAAATGGTGTAAAATGGTGTAAAATGGTGTAAAGTGGTGTAAAATGGTGTAAAGTGGTGTAAAGTGGTGTAAAATGGAGTAAAATGCACAGTATTTTGATTTTGATTCAACTGTTTTTGAAAATTATAATTATGTCATATTTGAATAAAGTAACGTTAAAAAACTATAAAATAAATAAAATATAAATTGATTTTAAATGTAAAAAACGTTTTTTATTTTAAAAAAACCTCAGTATAACGAAACGAAAAAATAAAGATTGTTAACAATGGGATCAATTTTTTTCAATGTCTTTAACAGATCCTCACCTTTTTGAGCAAATATTTTCAAGCTATTCATCAAAAAAACAAATTATTGTGAGTAATCGCATTGAAAAACGTTAACATTCTTAAAGGGGACATTAGGATTTAAAATATTTATACTGAGAAAAACGTGTTGGAAATTATTGTGAAACTAAAAAAACAAGAAAAATTAACTTTATAAATGAACGAATGATTTTAAAAAATTCGAAACTTTTCTTAACTTAAATGTAAGTTATAAAATCATTTTAATACATAGTGTAAATTATAATATATCGGAAAGAATTAGGGCATTAAAATTATTGCAATATTTTTAAAACAACTGTAATTTATAGTCAAAAATATAAAATATAAACTTTGTGAGAATAATTTTTTTTATTGTTTTTTCGCTTTTATTATATAATTTTTTATTAGTCAAAAATATCTATTTTGTAGTATTTTAATTGTTTTTAATAAATTAAATATTAGTACAATAGTCATATTTGTAGAAATAGCATTGTTAGTAAGGAACTAATACAGTTTATATACTTATAGATCCAGTGTTGAAAGTTCTTTCACTCGCCTACAAAAAATGCATTTGATTCGAACAAATAAGATACAAAATGTCCACAATCAGTGAAAACATTTTTGTTCGATTATAAATGATAAACTAATCCAGTTTTGCAGGTTTTTCAGTTCGTCCTGGCATAAAATAATGACACTTAAATATAGATAGGAATTAAATTAGTGTTGACTAGGAATGGAATCTGTAATTAAATTGTTCACACCTATTGTTTTGTTAGCTATTAGTGTAACATTTCCACTTATTGTGCATCGATTACTGATGTGTTCTAACTGAATATAAATTATAAAAATTTTGTTAATTATCGAATTTCTTGATAGTTGGAAGTTGATCCGTTGTTGAAAGTTATTGCATTCACCTTATCGCTGCCACATTTGACATGAAATTATCAATAAGAAAGTTCTTTGCAGTAATGTTGTCTATTATTTAATATATAATTGTTAAGAGTACCTATTTTAAAGTTTCTTGAGATTATCCTATCATAAATTACAAAACAGCCGAATATGAAGTATTTATATGACGTATCTTATATCTTATGTACTAATCTTGCTGTCAGCTCATTTTACTTGATTGATTGATACGATTGTCCTTAGGTGAGCTCAGGATCAATGGTTTGCCAATGCGCATAAAATAAATTTTAATTTGATTGGCAGACAATTCGTCAATTCAATGAATTTTTATCTGACTTCGATAAAATCAATGCTGGTATATGGATTTGACTTTGTCTGTGTGTCTGTCTGATAATAGGCTTTATTAGAGATAAAACGTCAATATAAGAGGCTTTTTTAGTGAAAAAATGTCAAAATAGGAGGCTTTTTTAGTGAAAAATTTTTAATATAGGAACAAGAATTAAACAGTAATTTATTTTTTTTAAACTGTAACATAAATATTTTTTGAAATAAAGTTTTTGTTGATACAATATTTTACATTAATTTTCTGGGAGAGCGACAATAAAAAATTTACTAACTTATTCCAGAAAAAAGTAATAAAAACTTACTTAATTTTATTTTCGGTAAATCAAATAAGGTTAAATAAATTTTTATATTTAATTGTATTAGTTGTGTATAAGAAAATTTAATTATGAATTTAAAATTATAACAGCAAAATTGTCCTCTAAATGCCACAACAATATTATTAAAAAAAATTAAGATAACATTGAAATAATTATTAATCTTTAGTAAGATTACAGTTTATTTGGTTTACAGGTTCATAACAACGCTTTGAAACGATTTCGTCTTTAATGTAAAAAACATTCAATTTTGTAATTTAATTATAATTTTATTGAATGTATGATTAAATGAATGAATAATAATGTGTTTGAATGTCATTCTATATATAATGAATTTTTTAAATTTTATAAAATATTGCTAAAAAAATTATAATTGTTTTAGTTAAAATGTTTTATTTTCATAGATTTTAGAATATATATATATTCATAAATCATTTAAATGGTTGACTTTATTCGGTTCTTACACTTTTGTTCTTTAAATTCCACAAATATTAATCAAAATAAATGATAAAAATAATTTTATTCCTTTGATCTAATTATTATAAGCTATTTTTTGTAAGTTCTCCTAATTTATTAAATAGCTTTATTGTAAAATATATCGAAAATTCAAATTATTGATTTTTATAGCCCAAAATAAGTGCATAATAATTCTAAAAATAAAGGGTTTTTTGTTCCAATATGCAATGAAAATTACATTGTTTTTATTCCAAAATTTTGAGGTCTCTAAGTAGTTATTAAAGCGAGTTTTTGTCATACAACAGAACCCCGCTACATTTTCTTCTAACTTTGGAACATACTGTGTAATTATATATAAATATATACTAAAACTTGCTTACAATAAAAATTCCGAATAAAATTAAATGTATTGAATATTTTGTACAACTATTGAAGTATTAATTTTACCTGTAGGTGGAATTGATAAAAGCATTACAAAAGTATATAAAAATTTAAAGTGAATAATTATTACTGCGTAACAATAAAAAAATTTATAAATACATTTTAAATTTTAAAATTGATTTCATGGATCAATATTTTAAATATTTTGAGAAAAAATGTTTATATGCATAAATATTCTTGCATGAATAAAGTTAAACTAATGAGATAAATTGTTAAACATTTAAATTTACATTATCATTCAAAGCCTTAAGTTCTTAAACCTTAACTTCTGATAAATTTTTTATGAGCATTAGACGAAGTATTAGCGATAGAAGTGTTAAATGTTTTCAAATTCGTAGCTACAGTGTATTTGTAACTGTTATTGCATTTGTATCTACAGTTGAGTTCAAATTTCTCCACATAAAGTTATAATTGCAAGCGATATTATTAGTGCGATTGAAAGCATTTGTGATGAATTAGATGAATAAATATTTAAAATAAATCGTACTTTTTTCTTAAGATTGTCAAACTACAAATAAAAATATAATATATAAAAATTTAATTGAAATGAAATCAGTTTAACATTTTCGCATTTAAACATTAAACTATATAAATATAAAACAAATACGTTTCAATCGTCTTATTATTTAGAGCTAAAACAGCAAATTTAGTTCAGCTTGCATAGCGAGTTTATTTTATGATGCGCTACACTTTAATTTTGTTAAATATTTGGCATACAAATGCAAATCAAGTTTATGCCAAATATAATATTCTCAATGCATACATTAATGAAAAAAGTATATTGTTTTGATTTATTTTTCTAAACAATGTTTTTAAGTTAGGATAATTTTGGTTTAAATTATAGAGTTGTTAGCTTAGAAAATATATTTGAACAGTATATATCTTGTTTTAAATTATTTTTCTAAACAATGTTCTTTCAAAAAATTCAATCTATTTAGTTCTTGTTTTTTCTTTTTATCTCTTAATTATAGAACTGTTATTTTATAACTGAAAAATTAAAATAATAGAAAATTGATTAACAATTTTGAAATAAATGTAATAGAAATTTATGGAATAATAGAATATGGAAATTCATCAGTCAAAGAAAATTAGAGTATATTTACTTATATGTGCATATTTTTTTATAAAATAACTCATTATTCAATGATAAGATGCAATAATATATTGATTTGGATCACGTTTATTGTTTTATGTTTTTTTTCAATTACAGGGATATATTTTTTATAACATTATTGTTTTTTAAGTTCCAAACTACACTATTTTTTACATTTATTGGGAAAATTTTGAATTTCAATAAAATGTATTCGTCCCTCTATTTAGATTATTTATAAGTTTCAACAAACTATAAAAAATTGATATAAATAATTAAAAGATATCAAACAAATGAAAGTTTTTATAAAGTTTGGATTTGCAAACTACAACGATTAACAATTTTAAATAAAATTTTTAAATTAACTTCAATGAAATAAATTATTTTATATATTTTAAAATAATAGTGTTGCATTTGATTTTACCATTTAAATTTTGATAATCAAAATCAAATCAAAATAAAATTTTAAAGAAAATCAAAATTAATTTAAAATAAGAAATTTTATATGGATTTTACTACGTATAAGCAAAATTTAAAATGTAATGTAAAATAGAAATTTTAATTTTACTTAAGGCAGAAGTAAAAGAATATCAAATTCAAAATTTAAATTTATAGAAAAATAAAAACAATTAAAATGAAAAATTATTTGGTAAGCATAATAAAAATACATATTTAAAAATTAAATTAATAATGTTAAAATTAGAATACAAATACATTTTTTAAGAAAACACAATTGCCTATAAATTAAACTAAAATTTTTCTTTAAAATCATTGTTATAATTAGATATTTCACTCAAAAATTAGTTTAAGTCTTTTAACTGCACTGGACGTGTGCAAGTATTTATGCGGCTAACAATTAAATCAAATAATTTTTAGTTTATTTTGTTTTTAGTTATCAAATTTGATAAAGTTGCCTAATATATTTCTGACTTTATATGCTATATGAGTAAAAATAGTTTAGTTAAATGAGCTATATTGTAAGATTAGAAAACTCTATAAACAATAAATTTCTAAACCAAATATTAGCCAAAAAAAAGCTACCTGAACTTAATTGTTCAGAATGTTCTAGAAGGTTTTTCAAAATCCTCCTAACAAATATCAACATGCATACAGACATCCCAAATCCTATGGATGCCAAGTCCCTAAACCTTATTGATATAAAATCAAAGTGAGCTAAAAATATACTTCACTTTTAATAAAATAAATTTAGTTTATTAATATAAATTTTTTAAGTTATCAATATTATTTGTCTAAATAATTATTTTTAATTTTATATAAATATCGTAGACAAAATTAAGGAAATTTTTCGACCATAACCCTATTTATTTTCAATACTTAACGAATATTATTTGTTTGAAAAAACAAATAAATTAACAAAGATAACGAATATTCTAATTAATAGTTTCTAAAGAAATTAAAGATAATTTTTTAAAACATGTAACAATAAAATTTAAAATAAAATTGAGTAACAAAAGTAAAAACATTATTTAAGTAAGACAATATGTTTCTAATTTTAAAAACTGTAAAAATTAACTTTATTTATAAATTAAATATGATATATCTAGTTTTTATATATTAAATTTAGAATAGAGTAGTCAGGAATATATTTTTTTTGAAGTTTATAATGTTTAATTTAATTTAAATATATCGTTAATATTTAATTAGATTTAAGTTAATTTTTTAATAACTTTTCGGATATAAATGCTGATTGATTAAATTATTTATTAAATAATTGTGTGAAAATAATCTTATACTTGGTTTCGGTATTTATAATAATGACGAAACAATTACTACTATAGGTAATTTTTGCAAAAATTTAAAGCGTTTAACGATTAATTGAGGTATCGCTGCTGACATGCATCACTCACTTGTTGGCAACATATGGCTGAGAAATGTCCCAAAAATCTCGAATCACTTTCAGTTACTTTCGTTAGACCACAATATTTCAATGCAATCGCAACTATACTTTCATTCTTAAAGAATAATAATTAATTTCCAAGAAAAATCTCGAAATTTTAAAAAGTTTATTTAATTTTAATTTTTTTACTATTTAATATACATCTTAGAGACGGGCAGAATTCGCTACTTATTAAAATTTAGCTTTAATATTCCTTTACTAAATTAAAGAAATGTTCTTTTTAAATCTAAAAATTTTGAACATAAAAATTTTATTAAAGAAATTTCTCATTATTAATATAGAAGGAAGACCTGTTATCATAAAAATTTGTATTAATTATAATATAATAATCTGATATTTTCATAAAGCTATTTATTAAAAAATTTAGTGAAGTGAAGTGAAGTGAAATGAAGTGTGAAGTGAAGTGTGAAGTGAAGTGTGAAGTGAATCACTTATATTTTTAAGGCGATTATAATTTTTTGATCAAAAATTTTGATCAAAAATCAAAAACAAAATATTACAAAATTTTTTCTTTAAATTTTAATCTTTTAATATTATTGTAAAAAAGCTATGTCTAAAACGATATTGAAAGTAAAAAAATTTAACTTATATTTTGCCTTTTTAAGGTTATCAAAACTAATAACTTTTGTAATTAATTTTTTAATTATCAAAAATATGTAATAAGTATAAAAAAAACTTAAAAATTATGTTTAAATCAAAATTTGAACATACTAGTTCCTTATAATGTTTAATTTAATTTTCAAGCAAAATAGAAACTCTATATTATGTTTTATGCACGGTTTATTAGTAATTTCACAATTTATTACCTGACTTCGATAAAATCAATTTTTTATCTGACTTGGATTTCACATTATCCGTCCGTACGTCTGTCCTTCCGTCACGCTCTCTGTTAGGAGGCTTTTTAGTGAAAAAATGAATTAAATCGGAGGCTTTCTTTGTGAAAATATGTAAAAATATGAAGCTTTTTGTGAAAAAATTTTAAGATAACAGCAAGTCTTAAACGGTAGATGATAATACTAGAACTTTCATATATAGTATAACTTCCCCATTGTATTAATAGTAAAACCAGCATATTCCAATTGGATAAACGGCAAATGTCAATAGAAAAATCGGTATATGCCATTATGTGAGCTAATATAGTATGAAACCGGAATTAAATTGGCATATGAAACTTTGGCGGCAATATAGTAGAGATCTCGTTTAGGCGGTAATAAATTATAAAACCCAGAATATAATTGCATATGCCACATTAGGCATAGTAAGTGGGGATCGTGAAAATTTTGTGAGTAAGCGAATACTAATAATCATTAATCATTAATATAATATACAGACATCGATAAAAAATTTCAATACGATTTGATCCGGTTTTCATTCTATATTAGCTCACAAAATGGTATATACAGATTTTTCTATTGACATTTGCCGTTTATCCAATTGGAATTTGCTGGTTTTACAATTGATGTAATATGATAAATGTGGCATATGCCAGTTCTAGTATTAACATCTACCGTTTAATTCTCGCCTTTATCTTTAAATTTTTACACGAAAAAGACTTCTATTATGGCATTGTTTTACTAAAATAGCCTCCTATTTAAACTATTTATTACTAAAAAATCCGCCATTTTTACATTTTTCCGCTTAAAAGCCTCTTATTTTGACATTTTTTCACTGAAATGACTCCTATCAGAGAGCTTGACGGACGGACGGATAATGTCAAACCAATATACCTGCCTTGATTTTATCGAAGTCAGAAAAAAATTGCGAAATTACTAATAAACTGTGCATAAAATATAATATAGTTGCTATTTTGATTGAAAATTAAGTTTAACATTATCGGGAACCAATATGTTCAAATTTTGATTGAATCATAATTTTTTAGCTCACTTTTTAAAAAAGTAGAGTTTATGGTTTTGACTCTGTCCGTCCGTCCGTCTGTCTGTCCGTCCGTCCAAGTGTCCGCAGAAATCTTAAGTCCAAGAAGTCTGCGACTTACAAGCTATATCTTAATACTTTGAAATAAGGAGACAACTTTATATTAGTTGACAAGTTATAAAATTACTAGGAGTAAAAATACGCTAAATTAAAAGTTATTAAAATGGTTTATCCTAACTATTTATTAAAGAGAGATCTCTTGTGAATGTGTCGTATTAAGTGTTGAGCACTGGTATCTTGCAGTATTGAGCAAACAATCGAAATCTTGCAGTCAGCTAGTTGGTAGGTGTGTCCCACTAGTCGGTGGCGAGATCTGTAGGAAGTATCAAACAACTTGGTCCACAGTATCTATGAAAGCAGATCACAGATATCCAGTGACTCCTGACTATGTCCTGAGCTTTCTCTAACAGTCAGCCAGTTGGTTTGTGCGTCCCACTGATCGGTGGCGAGCTCTGGAGGAAGGGTCTGGCAACTGTTCACGGTGTCTGTGAAAGCAGACCACCGATATCCAGTGACTCCTGCCTATGCCCTGAACGAGCGCATTTCGCCAGTCAGTTGGTTGGTGCGTCCCACTTGTCGGTGGCGAGATCTGGAGGTAGGGTCTGCCAACTTGGTTCACGTTGTCTGTGAAAGCAGATAACCGATATTCTCTGACTCCTGGCTATGACCTGAGCGAGTGCGTACCGCGAGCCAGTTGGTTGATGCGTCCCACTGGTCGGTGGCGAGCTCTGGAGGAAGAGTCTGCCAACTTGGTTACCGGTGTCTGTGAAAGCAGACCATCGATATCCAGTGAATTTTGGCTATGTCCTGAGCGAGTACATACCGCCAGTCAGTTGGTTTGTGCGTCCTACTGGTCGGTAGCGAGCTCAGGAGAAAGGGTCTCCCATAAATTCATAAGAAATAGATATAAAACAATTCACTTATAGGTGTCTTAATAAACAGGTATTTTTGATAATTTAATTTGTTGTGTACTTTAAAAAAATAATATCATTCAGATATTTTAATACGTAGGAGTCTTTAATTGAGTTTTTTCTTTGATTATAATAATAAATTTTTTAACTTAATTGTTATAAAAATTGGAAAAATTGTTACCGTTTTCAACAAAATATTAATTCATTTACTATAAATTTATCACTTTATTATTAATTACGAAGTTATAAATTCATAATTTTTTCTATTTATTCCTAAGTTTTAGCAAAACT
The DNA here is from genome assembly GCA_034698365.1 of Steganacarus magnus. Classification (NCBI taxonomy): domain Eukaryota; kingdom Metazoa; phylum Arthropoda; class Arachnida; order Sarcoptiformes; family Steganacaridae; genus Steganacarus; species Steganacarus magnus. The sequence continues at coordinate 1,134 of JAQIVF010002910.1, read as the reverse complement.
CTATATCATTTACCAATGAAAGATTTTCTCTATCACTAGCGGATCCATGGGTGATAGTGATCACTGCGAAAGTTTGACAATGTCACTGTAGCTGATCCCGTAGTGATAATTTCATAATTTATTCGATTGATACTTTAGTTTTAACGAAATTCTATATAAGTTACTTGTGACAGATTTTCTCTATCACTAGCGGATCCATGGGTGGTGGTTATCACTGCGCAAGTTTGAAAATGTCACTGAAGCTGATCAATTTTATAGTTTTTTCGATTGATTCGTTAGTTTTATCGATATTCAATTACCTGTGACATATTTTACTCTATCTATAGCAGTTCCTTGGGTGTCGGCATAACTCATAGAGCACGTGCATTAATTGTCTTTCATAAAAAAGTGAGCTCTCTATGAATGTATCGTTCTTGGTTTATACTTATTACATATTTTTGATAAATAAAAAATTAATTTCAAAAGTAATTATTTTTGTTTACCTTAACTAGCCAAAATATAAGTGAAATTTCTTTACTTACAATATCGCTTTTGACATACCTTTTTTACAATAATATTAAAAGACTAAAATTTAAAGAAAAAATTTTGAAAAAATTCAATAAGAAATGTTTTGTCCAACATTCTTTTTTTAAAATAAACTTGATAATTATAGAAACTTATGTTAGAAAGTTTCAGAAAAGTATCTCCAAACTTTTTATACAAAGACGATCTAATTTTATTGCATATCTGGAAACTTGTTTAAATTTACTATTAATCTATAAAAAAGATTTTATTATACGTTAGTTTTCGATTTAATTGTCTAATTTAATGCTTACAACATTAATAAACTTTCTCTTTAATGTACTCTGGTTTTATAAATGTTTATTTATTCATAGCAAACAATGCACTCAAATTTATTCACTCTAATTGTATTTACTAGAAATATTTTATACTTAATAATCAAAATTTTCATTTAAATTTATTTAAGCTATTTATATTCTTTTGGTGAGAATATCATTTCAATATCATAATATACTTAAAGCGAAAATGTTGTTTTAAGTCGATTTTCTAATTTATTTTATTTTTAAATAAATATTATTAACCAAGGATTTTTAATTAATTTTTCATAATAGTTATGTTGAATTAAAATATTAA
>JAQIVF010002909.1:0-10145 GCA_034698365.1 Steganacarus magnus | reverse complement strand
AGCAAATTAATTAATGTAAACAATAAATACTCTGCGCTCTAAGCATTAAAACGGATATGAAATACGGGTCACTGACGCATTAGTAATTAACAATAGAGATGAACTATTAGTACCAAAATAATGAAAAGGCAAAAATAGAGTTCTCAACCCTTCCCTCTTCAGCGTAAAACGTCCACGTTTTAAAAATTGACTTTATAGTGCTAACAGCTTGTGTCGCTTTGCTTCACCGAATGGAGTTGTCATCACAACATGCCCTATCGTAGCGAGTCATATAAGATGCCATCCCAATGCTAGTCTGAGCCGATATGCGTACCATAAAAAAGTGCCGGCACTGCCGCAAACACTATTAGTACCACTGGTCCCGTCATAGTCATTGATTGCTATACAGCACTCGCATCAACAATCAGTCCGCCAATTGCTCTAACCATCGAGTCTGCAAATTTGCCCAAATGGTCAACTTCTCGCTTCGCGCTTCTGAGCACAACCATCCCATTCGTCGCCTTGCGTTATAGACAAAGTTAAATTCAAAACTAGACTTTACTACAAGTTTTTTGCTTTCTGTGCTTATAGCAAATACCAACTTTACAAAAAGTCTTAGTATTACTAATGACAAAGAAACCCAATAAAAGCATTGCTGCTACAAATAGTATACATAAAAAATTAGAGTTCAAAAAACATTGAGTTAAAAACACTGATGCAATGATGATGTGGACAAACAATAAACAATAAACACATAAATTCACTTTCAGTCATAAGTTATTGTCTTTTGCTTAGCAGTCACGCCCAATAACACTACTGATCCACTGGATGTGATGTTTCGGTATATGATTGTTTCTTCGAGTATCACTCATTCCTTTGCCTCTTTGAATGCCGCTATTATTTTGTTGTGCAACTTTGCCTTGACTTTCATTTGCCACAGGCTTCACTTCTTCACTATAAGTTACTTCATTGAAGGCATTGCCAAACGTAAAGATCACATGTGTTATTAACGTAAACAAAAATGTGAATAATCGCTGAAATGGAATCTTATGCTTCACTCGATATATGTCGGTGACTACAAGTATAGATTTCTGTTCCGGTTCTACCACTTCTGTGTCATTGACGAAAACTTCCTGTTCCGGGCATCGCTCAACTGATACATTGTTCACATAAGAAACTTTCACTTTAACTGTTTCAGTTTGCAATGGTTTGATGACTACGTCTTTATTCAATTCCACCGTCGGCGACAAATAAGTGTCTTCTCTAATGTCACTCACATCACACATTGTGTTAAAGAATCCAAAGGAGTCACTGAACACCCCATTATCTAACGCTCCGCGTCTTATGAAACACTTCACTAAACCTTGTAGGTCACCATAGTTAGCCCTAACCATGTTATTGATCTCCCGTGGAGTTGGCATTGGTTTTCCTACATTAGGTGTTTTTTGCACTACTTTTTTATAATTGTTCGGGTTATGCGACTTCTTCGCTATTATGCTTTTGTTTCCCAGTATGATCTTATCACGAAAACAAACTGTTTTGATACCACTCAAAATCGCTATATCCTTAGGACTATTGAAGTTGTTCCCCAGAATCAAGTCTGTTGACAGGTTTTTCATGATTGCCACTGGCTTTTCAATGCATTTACCACCATATTCTATTTCGACCATAATAAAACCTAGAGGTTTGACCAAACGCCCGTCCGCTACTTTTAGTTCACGCTTATTACATGGCAGTTATTGCTTTCCGGTCATTACCGCCACTCGTGGATGAACTGCTGTAATTTCTGACCCAGTGTCAATTAATGCTTTACATTGGTATTTGTGAAAACGACACGTCAGTATCGGAACTTCCGCTAAGTTCAACTTGATATCGCTTGTTGCCACTGCATTCGCCGATAAGGCTATTTCGTTATGGTCAGACCATATAATGGAGTTGTTGACATAGTCAGTGTATACATCTGAACCGTTTTTGTCACTCAATGAGCTTGCGAAAGCATCCCAATAACTATCATTTCTAGTCATAGACTTCACTCTTGTAGTATTGGGTTGAGTTGTAGAGGCGTTCGCCGCTGTCATTTCATTCGGTTTCAAACCACCTTTACGGAACACCTGCCACTCGCGTCTTCGCTTATTAAACTCTTCCGTGTCTCTCGGTTCAGGACGCTGTCCAAAATAATGATCAGTCGAACCACAATTAAAACATACATTCCCGCGTTGATTGCGCGTCGCATTTGTTTGCTGTTCGCCCTCGCGTTCACTATTTACGCTGCCATCAGGCCAAGGTCTGCCTTTATGTTGGACCGAAGGCTGCTTACGATCATCTTTTGTAGACGCCGTAGCACTGCTCAAGTTATTTCTTTTGTTGTTACTTTTAGTTGCAGACTGAGTCTCAACTTCATCAACAGATCTAAGTACGATTCGTGCAGAGTTATAGTCTATTAGCGAAGCTAATGCTATTTTCCCTGTGGATGACACGCCACTCTTTAAAAATTCCAATTTCCTCTGAGGAGTCATATTGGATAATGCATGTATAATTCGATCATTCGATCAAAAAACTCAACGCACTTCTCGTCCGATCGTAGCCTCATATTGTATAGTTCACACCATATCTCAAGTTTAAAGTTTTTCCGAAATTCGTCTCGAAAATTCGCCCATTGGGGTATTATATCGCCGAAAGTATGGTTGAACCATCTTCTGGTCTTCTGGTCTAAACATAAGTAAACACTACGTCTCCTGTCTTCCTCAGACCATCCGTTGTGTAACGCTGCGCGTTCATATTCTCTCAGCCATGCTCTTGCGTCTCGAGAATCACCACTAAAGTTCGGTGCACACGCTTATATTCGCCGCACTCTGTGTTGTTGTTGCTGTTGTTGTACATTTTGTGGTTGAGCAACCGCTGCTGCAGACACTATTGCGTTGATATCGCGGTCTCGTGCTTGTTGTGGTTGTTGTTGTGTCGCAACGGCTAACTGTTGTCTTAGCCTTGCTATCTCAACATTTGCTGCGTTTAACGCTGCATCGGGATTTGGTGACGCCCTTCGACCCACAGATCTGCTTCTGGTGCCGCTTGCCATAACGCTGCTGACTTTTTGCCGAAAAAATCACTCGTTCTTATGGAAATATAGAAATAAATCCTGCCGAAGGCTCGCCAAATGTAGACTAAATTAAACTTAGATTAAGGAAAAGGTTCTGCGCATACAAAACAATTCCCGATTAGATTGCGTTTCGCGTAGTTTTGATAAACTAAAGCAAAATAAATTTAACACGAGTTAATAAAACATATTTTCTTTATTTCAAAAACGTTAGACGACAATACAAAATAATCAACAGTTCACATTGAGTCTAGAAAACTAACTCTACACATGATTTAACTGTTCACTTTGAAGTCAAAAACAGTAATACCATATTGAATCATTGATACATATAAATTTATAATAATCAATAAGACTGGAAATTTCCATAAAGGATATGAAATTGGAGCCACAGAGAGATACATTACAATTAAGTGCTAAAAGCATTACTCAGAAAAGGGTGAAATACAATACAGAGCTTAAAGCAAATTAATTAATGTAAACAATAAATACTCTGCGCTCTAAGCATTAAAACGGATATGAAATACGGGTCACTGACGTATTAGTAATTGACAATAGAGATGAACTATTAGTACCAAAATAATGAAAAGGAAAAAATAGAGTTCTCATTACAACAGTTATTAGAGCCGATAAATCAGAGAATAAGTGCTGTTGAAAGTTCTGTTGAGTTATATAACAGATATTTAGTAAATACTGAGAATATGTTACAGTATTGTGCTGTTCTAGATAGACCAGCCAGATGTCCAGTTTTGCACTGGATTGTCCCGTTTTGTGGTACATGTCCAGTTAAATTCCAGTGTAAAAATGAACATTGCAAGAATAAGTGTTAGTGTCCAGTTTATTGTCCAGTTTTATATCACTATTTATGATAAAAATTCCAGTTTTCATTAAAAAACATCTGGTAGGTCTAGTTCTAGACCTCAGTAATAAAACAGTATCTGAAGAAGCATTGAAAAATAAAACCGATTTGAAAGAAATAAAATGTGAATTCCATAAACAATTGAAGATAAACGATGAGAAATTTATTAAAATGGTTTGTGAAGAATTATTATGCTTATTATTAATATAATTAAATACAATCGAAATTATATTTTTTAAATTTCATTAATTATTTTCTAATAACAAGAAATCAGTGGAAAGTAAACAATCGAGTAATGATAGTAAGCTAAGAATTGGAAGACATAGTTTTATTGTGCTGATGGCCATAACTATTCTAATTTCATTTAGCGCTTATATAATGAAAGGTAATAATAGTCAATAATTTTAAAATAATTTTTCACTATTAAAGTAAATTGTATTTAAAACTATTCAATCTGTAAAGTTAACGATAGGAAAGTTATAGATTTGACAACACAAATGGAAACAGAATATAAAATACTTAACAAAACAATAATTGAAATTTATAACATGGTTATTGATTTAAGAGAAAATACCAGCAGACAAGATATTGCCGGTAAGAAAATAGAAAGCATGGAAAATAAGTTAAATGCACTCACAAATAATTGTTGATACGATTTGTAGTTTTATGTTAAATAATTTTGAATCTTTTGTTAAGATAATCAAACCTATGTCAGCGATTTAATAACGCAAATGGAAAGAAAGAGCAAACTATTGGATACGTTAATAAGTCAACAATTCACTTATTAAACACAATAAATTTGGAAAAAGAGACGAACTTATAGAAAATCAAGTGCAAAGTATACAGAATATTAATTTTAATGATAGTTACTCGGATGAGTGGAAACCAGAAATAATAGCATTTTATGTACCAGAAAGTGTTAAAAGTGGTGAAAATGATTTCTGGGTTAATTGTAGTCTATTGTATCTAACCTTCGAAGAAGTGTCTCAATTTTTACTTACATTATCGAAAGATAATGGAGTCTTTTATAACTTAAGCAGCGGTTTTACACGTAATTAATCTCTTTAAGTAATTTTATTAAATATATATCTATAAATTTTAATATTTTTTACTCAATTAGCGAAAATATTCCCGGTTTCGGGTGTGGATCCGAGTCAATTAGAAATCAGTAATGATTTTCATGGAAGTGTTAGAATCAGACATTCGACTGTCGAAGCGAGTGGTGTCTACAGGTGTACGCTCACCACTACTATTCGCGGTGAATCGAAATCTGCGTACAAACAATATTTCGTTAATGTTTATGAAAATTCGTCAGTTATTAGTTATTTGCTTGATTGGAAAAGTGCGTTAATGCTTGCAATAATAGCCGTAATTGCAGCTTATATAGGTTATGAAATCGGTGCAAGAAATAGCTATTTAGAAAATTCATTTTTTTCTATTTTTTCTGTCACCTTATTGTTGAGCATTTCTATACTTTTGATTAAAGTTATCGAGTATTGGCCTGTTATGAGTTGTTTACTCGATTGGAAACTCGCTTTAATACTCGCATTAGCAGTAGTAATAACGATTTTTAAGGGCGAAAAATTTTCGAACAATTTTTATAGAAATAGTAGTAACAAAGATTTGATTGTCACAATTTTGTTTGTTTTGATCACATTGTCTATCATTTTAGTTTTGACTAATGTTTTATTGATTTTGAAAATTAAATTTTAATTCATAATCACCTGTTAAGTAAATTATGATTAAAAATAAACAATATGTCTACAAACTAAATGCTTTAATCATTTTCATTATCATAAAAAATTTCGCACAATCTTTTCAAAATGATTTATTAGTGTTAAAAATAAATTAATTGATCTCAAACTTTTAATAATTTGTTACCAAAAGCTCTATAAAAGGAGATACTCTGATCTGCGAGAATAATCCTGTTTATTGAACCACAAAACTAGCTTCAGTTCAAAATAATGTTTAAGATTCTGTATCATTTAAATTATGCTAACCTAATCTTTTACAATCGTATGTGAAACGGGAAACCGATAGACTAACTGATAATCAAGTATCATAATTCGCAGAGTATATGTTATTATTAAATATTTACATAATTGGATAAGCGTTTTATTACTCACAATAATCGCATCAATAATCTTCTATTTAAGACCGAATTATATCATATATACGATAACAATTAGTTTGGGAGTTTGCATACTATTGATTATTTCCATACTATTGATTAATCATATATTGATTAGTCTATTGATTATTTGCCTATTTTAACATGTGTTTTGTCGATTGGAAAATCGCGCCAATACTGACAGCGAAATAACTGCAAGATATTTCTTCCGAAATAGCGATTTTATTGGCAAAACTATTGCTCGTTTCGATAGTTTCTATCATTTTTATAGTGTTTCAACTAAGGATCTATTGATGTTGGAAAATATAATTTAGTCTATAATCACTGTTACTTTAAATATGATTAATAAACAAAACAATGAATGTAATTACAAACTAAATTTTTTTAACAATTCTATTATTATATTATAATTTTTTTCAAAATAATTGAATGAAACATAAAACAAATGTCGCAAACTTTTAATAATCTGAATATTAAAGCTATGCTTTTCATTCTTTAGTTACTGTAAGATTATTTAATATTTACGAGTATGAGTTAAAGCTTTAATTGAAATTAGTCTTAAATTTTTCAAATAAGTAATATAAATTAAATGTAAATGATTAATGAATTTTATGGAAGCGTTATAAGTCAAATTATCTACATTTGACTTATAGATTTTTATAAAACAATGTTTATGTAAATTCATCATTTAATAGTTATAATTTGCTTAATTGGAAAAGCGTTTTATTACTCATAATAATAGCAATAATTGTGATTTTTATCAAAGGAGATAATTTAGCAGAAAGCGGTAGCAATTATTTTATTTATATCGTCATTGCTATACTAGTGATTAATTAATTATCGCATATTGGCCTGCAATGACTTGGTTTGTCAAAATGAAAATATTGGTGACATTTTCATTTATACAACTAATATTTTCGTTGAGTTCACTGCTACTGTTTATCATGTCTTTCTAATTACGAAATTTTATCGAAATATTTTTATTAATATTCATTTATTTAATCAGTTTATTGAAAATTTGAGACTAATTTCAGTTAAAATCTGTAACCAATATTCTAAAATATTAAATAGGCGTAACAGTAAATAAAATGTGAGAATGAAAAAAAGAAAGCTTTTTTAAAAAAAATTATTCAAAGTTTGAAGTGTCTCAATTTTTACTCACATTATCGATAGATAATGGAGTCTTTTATAACTTAAGCAGCGATTTTGCACGTAATTAATCTCTTTAAGTAATTTTATTAAAAATATATTTATTAGTTTTGATATTTTTTACTCAATTAGCGAACATATTCCCGGTTTCGGGTTTGGAAACGAGTCAATTAGAAATTAGTAATGATTTTTATTGAAGCGTTAGAATCAAACATCCGACTGTCGAAGCGAGTGGTGTTTACAGGTGTACACTGACCACTACTATTCGCGGTGAATCGAAAACTGCGTACAAACAAAATTTTGTTAATGTATACGAAAATTCGTCAGTTATTATTAAATATTTACATAATTGGATAAGCGTTTTATTACTCACAATAATAGCATCAATAATCTTCTATTTAAGACCGAATTATATCATATATACGATAACAATTAGTTTGGGAGTTTGCATACTTTTGATTAATCATATAATGATTAGGCTATTGAATATTTGCCTGTTTTGACATGTGGTTTGTCGTTTGAAAATCGCGCCAATACTGACAGCGAAATAACTAAGAGATATATCTTCCGAAACAGTGATTTTATTGGCAAAACCGTTGCGCGTTTCGATATTTTCTATCATTTTTATATTATTTAAACTAAGGTTCTATTGATGTTGGAAAATATAATTTAGTCTATAGTCTCTGTTAATCGAAATATGATTAATATTTGATTAATAAACAAAACAATGAATGTAATTACAAACTAAACGTTTTAAATAATTCCATTATTATATTATAATCTTTTTCAAAATAATTGAATGAAACATAAAACAAATGTCGCAAACTTTTAATAATCTGAATATTAAAGCTATGCTTTTCATTCTTTAGTTACTGTAAGCTTATTTAATATTTAATAGTATGAGTTAAAGATTTAATCGAAATTAATCTTAAACTTTTCAAATAAGTAACACAAATTAAATTTAAATGATTAATGATTTTTATGGAAGCTTTAGAATCAAACATCCATCTGTTTAAGCGAAGGGTGTCTACAGATGTACACTGACCACCACAAGACGCGGTGAATCGAAAACTGAGTACAAACAATATTTTGTTAATTTTTATGAAAATTCATCATTTAATATAGTGTTGTTTTACTTTTTTACAAGTAAAAGAAAAAGTAGAAAAAAATTTTACATTTTCTTTTACTCAAGTAAAAGAAAAAGACAAATAAAATAAAAATAATTTTAATAAGAAAAAGAAAAATACAAGTAAAATAAAAATAAATTAAAAGAGAAAAAGAAAAATACAAGTAAAATTACAAAAAAGTAAAAGAAAAATAACAAGTAAAATCCAAAGAAAGTTTTACTTTTAAAAACAGTAACAAAATATTAAAATAAAACTTTTATATGACTTTTGTTAATGATTTATGTTTATTTAATATTTAAAAGCTGTTATTTAGTTCAGCTCGTGCTTCTAAACTGCTTTAGAATATAAAAGAAAGTAAAAGAAAAAGTAAAAGTAGAATTAAAAATTAGTACGAAAGAAAAAGTAAAATACAAGTAAAATTAAATAAATTATCAGAAGAAAAAGTAAAAGAAAAGAAAAATTAAAATACATGTAAAATTGAAAATAATACCACAAGAAAATGAAAAGAAAAATTAAAAAAATGCAAGTAAAACAACACTAATTTAATACTTATTTGCTTAATTGGAAAAGCGTTTTATTACTCACAATAAGCTATACTATCATAGTTACACAAAGTCCGAGACTAGGGTGGGGTCGAAAACAGAAATTCTTGATTTTTTAGGGGCGGGGGTAAAACTCACCGGATTTAAACGACAATTTTTTTCGGAATGTCCAAAAATGATTTTTAAAAAAATTTTTTTAAAACTTAAAATTTGAATGCTTTTCATTTAAACAAAAAATAAATGTTTAACGAAATATTTATTTTTAAATTATTAATTACCTTTTAGCTTTAATTGAAAAATTTAACTAACTTACTGTTTTCTGGGTCGCTTTCAAGTTTTTTTTATTTTTATTTTGATTTTTGAAATTTTTAGCTCATTGTCTATATATATATATATAGAGAGAGAGCTTATGGAGTTGACATTGTCTGTCTGTCTGTTCGCAGTCCTCTTTAGTCCAATTTGTCTGCTATTTCCTTGCTATATCTTATTACTTTATAACCTACAAGTTATAACTTAATAGTCTGAATAATAGTTAGAATATCAATAAGAGTAACGCGCTAATGTAATAATGATTAAAACCTTTTAACACGATCTTAACAATGAAAGTTATATAAAATAGTGATCTCTATTATGAATGTTCCAGTCATGTTTTATATTGATTGTATTATAATTTTGATTTTATCGAAATATTTATTTTAAAACAAATCAAAATACATTTCTAATTTGTTTTTGATTTTTGATTTTGATATTTTTAAAATTTGATTCAAAATTCATTTTTAACAAATAATTTTAATTTTAATTGTAGTTTTAAATACTTTTTTCTTTTTGATTTTATTTTGATTTGATTTTAAATTTTTTATTTTTAATGTATTTTGATTTTGATAAATTAAAATCAAAATCGAAAAATTCAAAATCAAAAACTACACTACTTTAACTAGTGTTGTGTAGCTTTTTAAATGCTAAAGTTAAAGTTAAATTATATTTTACATTCACTTTCGGTTATGCGAAAGCGAAGTACAACTGAAATTTTAAAAACTTTTAAATGTCAAGCGAATTACAAGTGAAATTAAAATGATTTTAAATTTAACTTTCGCTTTTTTTTGAAACTGAAAAGCGAACTTAAATTGTAAGTAAAATGAAAAACCGAAATACAAGTGAAATTAAAGTTTTGATTTAAAGCGAAATTAAAAGTTAAATGAAATTTAAAGTTGAAGTTAAACAACACTAATTAAAACTAGTGTTGTATTGACAACAGGTTTTAATT
>JAQIVF010002908.1:0-10146 GCA_034698365.1 Steganacarus magnus | reverse complement strand
AATTCTAACAAATAATTAAACTAAAAATATTGTTATATAAAATTCTTCAAAAGTAAAAATTTTTTCACCAAAAAAGCTTCCTATAATTAAATTTTTCCACCAAAAAAGCCTCCTATCATAAAAATTTTTTCACCAAAAAAGCCTCCTACCATACTGCGGACACACACACAGACAGACAGACAGACAGACGGACGGACAGTGTCAAATCCATAAGCTCTACTTTTTTAAAAAAGTGAGCTAAAAAACTCACTAAAATGAAAAAAGAAAAAGCAATAAAACCTATGATCAATTCATTTTAAAAGAAAATTTGTAGTCGAAAAGTTCACTTTTAATTAAATCTTTTTAAACTCAATTTTATTACAAAATGCGCTCAATTAGTTTCTGACTAATCTTTTAATTATGATAAAATAAAATTCTTTTCGCGAAAATTTTTATAAAATTAGTTAACCGAAAAACTTAACAGATTCTAACTACTTTTTATAACTGATAACCAACCGAAATAAGACTTTTCTCTAACCGAAAAAAAAATCCGCTATTTATTGATCAGCAAAAAAAATGACATTGAAATGCTCTCTTAAAGGTACAAACAATACATTTTCTTATGCAAAAAATTTTCTCAAATGATTGAAACTTCGGATTGATTTAAAGCACCTACACTTACATTGTTTTACAAAAAAAATAAGTAACTTAATTACTTTTATTATTATTAAAATTATTATTGAATTACAGAAAGCAAATTATTAAAAAAACAAAGTTTATTAAAAATATTCTTTAACTAAAACAAATTATTTAGTTTATTAATAAAAAAATTAACAATTTTCATCTTAATTGTATTGACTAACTTTTAAGATTAATCTTTCGATTCTGACATATACAGTATATATTAAAAATTGGTATGCGATAAATAATCAATGTATAAATAAATAGTTGAGTCAACACTTGTTTGCATTCAGTCGGACAAACATTGCAATAGATAGACTAAATTTAAAGTTAACTTCATTTTGAAACATAATCTATTTGTGAAAATCATTTCAAGAGAAAAATAATGTAATAAACATTTTTCATATAAACCAACAAATTAATTACACGGTTGTATTTTATTTTCGTTGCAAAAAAATGACTATAAACGAAACTTCGTGGCACAACATGAGCGTAGCGTTTTCCGGGTGCGGTTTTCTCGGTCTCTATCACGTCGGCGTTGCGATCGCTTTTCGCAAATTCGCTCCGCAATGCTTCGCTGGCAGAGTGAGTGGCGCTTCTGCCGGTGCTTTGGCCGCCGCCGCTATTGTTTGCGATCTCGATCTCAACGAGAGCACCATTAGAGTGCTCGAAGTGGCGATCAAAGCTCGAGAAAATCCGTTTAACTCATTTAGTCGACACTTTAAGATAAACGATATACTTATCGATTTGTTAACCGGTTTACTTCCAGACGATTGCCACAAAAAAGCGACAGACCGGCTATACATTGGTGTAACTCAGTACGATGACTGGACGAACAAACTGATTCACCACTATAATTCAAAAGCGGACGTAATTCAAGCGATACTTTGCTCGTGTTTCATACCGGTTTGGTCGGGCAGTACTATACCGACAATAAATGGTGTGAAATACATTGACGGAGTGTTCAGCTCAAACTTGCCAGTACTGGACGAGCACACGATCACTGTGTCGCCATTTTCCGGTTCGTCGGACATTTGTCCACTCGATCGCTCGGAAAAGTTTGTCGAATTCGATTTGTCGGACACTAGGATTGCGTTGACGACCGAAAACCTGTACCGAATGACGTGCGTGTTGTGGGCGCCGAAGCCGGAAGTGTTGATTAAAATGCTGTACCAGGGCTTTGATGACGCGCTACGGTATATGCAGAAAACCAATAAAATGCATTGCGTTCGCTGTATGACAGTTGAGGCATCGCTTTCGGTTAACGATATCCAATCGGGAAGCAATGAAGCAAATACTAGTGGTAGAGACGCCGTCTCACCAGAGTTATCACAAGAAAGTGATAGCATCATTGCCAGCGAGAGTGACGTACCGATTAGTCCGGTGTCTGTTGAATCTGCTGTTGGTGTCAATGCAAAGCAAGATAATACTAATACACCATCCGATATAAGTGACGAAGAGATTGACAATTTAAGTGTCACTGTTCGCCATATTCTGTATCACAACCCGGAAATGAGTTGGGTTTCGAAAATTTACAGACACGTATCAATAGAAAACTTCGAGAGATTACAACATTTGATATCACACACACAGACTCAAGCAAAAAACGACGTTTTGGAAATTAATAGAGAAATATTGCGCGATATTCGCCAATCGTTGTACAGATTTGTTAACTTTTTGTACACATTTGCGTTGAAACTATTTCCGTTTAAGTGGAATAGTAAACCAAATGTCAGTTCTTCGAGGGAACCGATAGGCAGTCCCAGAGTTAGCATTAGTTGTCATTTGGGGATCAATGAGTATGACTACTCAAACGAAAGAAATAAGAGCAGTGCTCATTACCGAACAGATTATGTTTCAGGACTGATGTCCGGCGCACCAGTTGTACCGAAACCGAAACTCGCAATCGTGAAAAGGGCGCACCATTTACCGAACCCCAAACACTTGAAATACGAAAGCAATGGCTCAGACACCGATAAAATAGATGCACATTTGCCAAAAACAGATAATTTGTCACAAAGCAATGATAATAATAGCGGCCAGCAAATGCAAAGTAAACCGGAATTATTATCGCGCAGTTTTTCATTTTCGCAAATCGAGTGCTATTCGGGACAGCGCTTCATGGAAGGCGTTACACGAGCTAATACTGACCAACGAAGAAACTCGACTGATATGACTTTTAACCTGTCGTATAGCCTTAACGAAAAACCGAATGAAAAAATTCGCAAAACATGCGAAACATGCGCCACTAAAGTGAAGTGCGCTGTCGATCATCTGCAGTGTATGTGTCAGACGTACGCGGACGACATCACGCAGATAGTGCTCGAGTTAGAGCACGACAAAATGGTTAACCATCACCACAATGAACGCGCCACAGACATCGACGATGTCATCGAATTCACTCAAACGCACGAAGCGATGCTCGCTTTCTATTATATGAATGATCATAAAGAAGTAATGGTAACGAAGTTGTATGACTTAGAAGACAACGACAGCGAAGATTTACTGGAAGAAGAAGATGAAGCGGAGGAAGAGCCACAGCCATCGACAAGTGGGCTCACTGTTAGTAGTAGTAGTAGTAACACAACTCCACCAGAAGAAAGGAAGCGAAAGCGATCAGTTTATTATCCCGAAGGGCTTGAAATAATGCAAGTATTTTAGTAGTTTATATGTTTATAGTTGTTTAAAATTAATGATTATTATTATTATTATTTTATTTTCATCTTAGAATATCTGGCGATACCAGTAAACAAAACTGATTTAATAATAATTGGAATGATTTGATAATTTAACAATTTAAAGACTTATTATTATAACAAATAAATACTTATAAATAAAACTGATATCAATTCTAATACAATTTAAATGATGAGTGTTTATATTATATATACAGTATATAACTTTCTAACATAACAACATTATTTTAATATTGTATTTTTTCGAATAAGTAAAACGGTTTGGACGCGCCTTTCGGTAGTTTGTCAACGGTGTATCGCTTGAAGTTATTACTTCTATTGTATTTCTGTTGATAATCAATAAACATATAATAGAAACGTTCATTTTCCGATTTTTTTTGTCTGATTTTAAGCGAAACAATGTGTCCATCAACTGAATGACGCAGTTCTTCAAACACTTTTCGCTTATAATCATCCGATAAGTGATAGACAAATATGAACTTTGTTTCAACGCATTCATCGATTTTGTTGTTAATATATTCGCGACATTTGTCTGCGCTATCAAATTTGAGATATGGTCGATAACCTAATCATCAAAATATGTGTGAAAAGAAAGTGACTCATCAGTGACTATTAATATTTATACGTCGGATTACAATCACCTTCTTGTTGTCCTAACAATGGATTTGTGTAAATACTACTAATCTCTTCAATAGTTTTGGTATTAGTCTGCGTTATATTAAATTGTTGCGCGAAGTATTTCACACCGAATAACTGATACAATCTGCTGTTACCAACGATTGCAGTTAAATAGCAATTCATGCGCGCATTATCACCAGACTTATTGTTCACTTCTATTCGATCAGAAGTGCGCGACGGATGAGTGAGCAACGGGTTTAGACTCAATTTGGTGAAGCGATAAGTTAAATCACTGCTAGTGTTTCTTTTATCGATTTCCATCCATTCTTCGTAATCCACAAACATTTTTTAAAGTATTAATTTATACAATCGTTTAGTGTTTCAAAAACTGCTGTAATAAACTTTAGTATTAATGTGGAAGTTTTTTTTTTAGTAATAACCAAATTACGCGTGCCATTAGTATCTCAATTACACACACAATAAGTTCACATTTTGGCATTAACTCGTAAGTGTGTGCACAACAATAATACAGTTTAACGCATTCATCTTCTGAAAACTAGAATTAGTCCTCAGTTAAGCATTCAAAACGGCAATTATTATAATTATAATTATTATTATGTCAATTAATATACTGATTCACAGAAAATTGTTTCGCACAGTAAAGATTTATGATTCACAAAGTTTATTATATTACATTTATTAACCAATAGATGGAATTACTAAACGATTCATGCATTAGACTAGTATACTGTGCATCAGCACACATCGTATGACGTATTGATCGCTTACACAAGTCAGTTGGTATACTACCTAAACATAATCACAGCTGCGGACATCTGTGCGATTTTTAGTTAAATAATTAAATCAACAGTTTATTTAAAGGTATGATAAATATTTATTTGTTGCTCAAAAAAACCGCAAAGTGTTTTTAATATGTGACACCTATTTTCACGTTAATTTTTAACCGTAGATTAATGTTTAGTTGACAACAAATATCAAATTCTTTAGTTTTTAGATAATTATTAAAAAATGTGCGATAAATTAAACAACGATGAGTGTCGAGACGAAAATGAATTGAACAGCGAAATAGTGAATAACGTGTCGTCGAAAAACGATGACACAAAACCGCAGTCAGCAACAACTTCTTGCGGTTGGTTTAACTACAGGCCGAAAATAATGCAAAAATACGCGACACCGCGATGGCTACTACTGTGGCTGTGTTTGGCCGGCGCACTCCAGGGATTTATCGTGAATGGCTGCGTGAATGTGGTGATCACTACCATTGAGCGCAGGTATAAAATGAAGAGCACTGAGTCGGGTCTGATAGCCGGCGGTTACGATGTCGGAGCGTTCCTCTTTCTCGCGCCCATCTCCTACTTCGGCGCTCACCGATCAAAGCCGGCATTTATCTCGATCGGCATTATTATTATGGGTATGTTTTGTTTTTAAAAAAAATAAATACTTTAATTGATTAACAAATACTTGAAAGTTGCTATCAAATTACCCGCATCTGTATGGAGATAGATATATATATATATAAATATTTAATTTTATATTTCCAAAAAAATTTCTTCAGCTTAAATTAATTAATTAAAACTACTAATTAAGTGGGAAAACTTTTTAAAGCTTAGAATAGATTTATTTTTTTTTCGTGTGGAAGATAACGCTGCATAGAATTATTTAATTTATTTTTAATGCATTATAAATCTTTTTAATTGTCAGTTTATATAATTAAAGTTTGCAAATATTTAGATTATTTTAGGCAATTATGGCACACTGCCATTATATACTACTGAAACTCAAATAAACACATTTTGCATTCCATATATCATTTTAGGATTGTATTTATTATTTATTATATATACACCAAAATGCATTTTCCGCTTAATTAAACACAACAACGCAAGCCTTTCCTCAATAGCATCAGTGAAGTTGTTGATAATTACTAGATTTTTAGCTCAGTTTTTGACCAGAAAGTTTTAACTAATGGATTTGAGAATCACTTAAACTAAACTAGGCTTAAATACAATTAACTACATCCTATTAGTTGTCTCGTTTATTTTTTTGTTTCATTAATCTTTTTACAGTTTGCCTGATTAACTCAAAACAAGACTATCGTGTTTTATAAATTGTAGTATAATATAATTAAAATGCTAAATAGTACTAAGAAAGTCAATTTTTAACCCATTAATATTATATATATGGTTATTTTTAGTTATTAATTTTTTGTTTACAATTGAGTAATTCGTAGTTATGGTATGCGGATATATTTTCTATGCAAGCTTTACAGTTGGAAAACGCTATATGATTTTCTATCTAAACTTTTAAAATTACAAACCTTTAAATTTCCTGAATTTCCTGTGATTGCGTTTCAATTTTTCTAGCATTCGGTGCTCTCGTATTTTCGCTGCCATATTTCACAGCCGGAATCTATGAGTTTAGCAGGGAATTGGAAACCACGTGCAGAAATAGCACGGTTGATGTTTCGTGGTGTACCACCGATGAGCACAATTCAAAATTATCGAACTATAAATGGGTGTTCTTTTTGGGACAATTTCTTCACGGTGTCGGTGGTAAGAATGAATAAATGCTACGAACAAATTTTTATTGAGATAGTTTTCCTCATATTTTGTGTAAAAATCAATTTATTTTTTGACAGCCACACCGCTTTACACGTTAGGTAACAAAAAATTGTTTATATCTAGTAACTATCTTATTAAAAAAATTATTCTAAATGCTATATCATTAATAATAATAATAATAGGATGCACGTTATTAGACGAAAGTGTGCCAACAAAACAATCGTCACTTTATTTGGGTATATATTATATATAATATTTGAAATAAGAAGCGCTCGCAAAAATTTTCATTATCAGTATCAGTATCATCACCTAAATAATAATTTATTATTATTGTTATAGGAATCTATTACTCGATGACAGTGTTAGGACCGGGTTTAGGTTATATGCTGGGCGGACAGATACTTAATTGGCTTTACGTCGACTGGATTTACGTGAACGCTGACGAGGTTGGGCTCACGTTTTCGAGTCCCGTATGGGTGGGCGCGTGGTATATCGTGTTCATAATTGGTTTCTCGATCGGCATTTTTATTGCGTTCCCTATATCTGCGTATCCCATCGAATTGCCAGGTCTGCTGCTCTCGCGTTTCATTGTTTACTATAGTATATTTATATTATTATTTTTTTATTGCATCGATTATAATAATGTTTAGGTACCGCAGAAATTCGCGCAAAAAAAGTATCTGAAATGCATAAAAAGTTAGAGAACAGTGCGGCAGTAAAAAATAAACAATTTGGCCAAAAAGCTAAAGATTTTCCGAAATCACTTCGCATATTATTGACTAATCCGACATTTATGTTCCTAAATCTTGCGGGTGCCAGCGAAGGTTAGTGTCATATTTAATTACGGTAAGTGTGCTAATATTTTAATTAATTAATTTATTGAATTGAATGAAGGAATGCTAGTGTCAGCGTTTGCCACATTTTTGCCAAAAGTAGTCGAACAACAGTTTAGTGTCTCGACGTCAGCGGCTGCGCTGATAGTGGGTCTGGTGTCGATACCTGGTGCTGGTGGCGGCACTTTCATTGGTGGTTATATTGTGAAAAGATTTGATCTTAAATGCTCGTCAATCATCAAGTGGTGCATATTTTGCGCTTTAGTGTCATTCTTTCTGACCATGGCTTTCTTCATTACGTGTCCGAACATTCACTTCGCTGGCGTCACTGATCCGTATCCAAATCAACAGTTAACTAATGAGTTAAGCATAGACTCTGCGTGTAACGCGAATTGCGGTGCGAATGCGTGTTCGGTGTATGAGTACGATCCTGTTTGCGGTGCGAATAACCAGATGTTCTACAGTCCATGTCATGCTGGATGCAGAAGTGTTCACCAGTTTGCGAATTCAAAAGTGTATACCGATTGCGAGTGTTTGCAGCATTTGAATGAATCGAACAAATTATCAAACAAATACCTCAAACAATTAGGTGGCAATTCGTTAGAAATCGAAGCAATCAGAGAGAAGTGTGACACTGAGTGCACACTTCTCCTCCCATTTTTAATAATGATATTTCTATGCATGTTATTCACATTTTTTATTAGTATGCCATCACTATCAGCCACTTTACGGTAATAATGGTTAATAAATACTTAACAATACAATATGTAAATGTCAATACTATATATTATTTTTCAAATGATTTTTAGTTGCGTGGCTGACAGCCAGAAATCATTCGCGTTGGGTATACAGTGGATGTTAGTTCGCATTTTGGGCACAATTCCCGCGCCACTAATATTTGGCAAATTAATCGATTTAAGCTGCATTTTATGGCAGAAGACGTGTGATAACAGCAGTGGCGCGTGTTTTTTATACGACAATAAGCAAATGAGTCGCAATTTGCTTTCGATCGCCATTTCGCTCAAAGCATTAACGCTCATATTCTTATTCTTCGCTTGTTTTCTCTATAAGCCAGTGACCACTGATGACGAAACAAATAACATTTCCGATGCAAATAACATCAAAATCGATTTAAGCGACGATCGATCGAATGTTTCGCAGTGTTGTGGTGATTATAAAAGCAATAACGCTATCACTAAATTATAATAAAAATTATCGATAATTTTTGAGAATTTTTTAATTGATTTATTTATATTTTTAATATCATATAAATTATTGATATTAATTGACTGCAATAATGTTTTTTGCATGTTTTTAAGGTTAGTGCGCTTTAACTTATTATTATTATTACAATAATATTGTCCAATCATTTTTTTAATGTTATATTATATATATTTAATAATTTGTTATACGAATCGAAAGTTTGTCCATATATTCATTCAAAGTGTTATTTTTTTATAAACCTATTTTTTATTGTGATCTTAATTAACGTGAATTTAATTCATTTGTGAACACAAAACATACGATTACTTAATAAAACTAATTTATGACTGATAATCGAAACAATTCATAAAATAATAAAATTGATTCATAAATCAAATGGAATTTTCGGACGATAGAGTCGTTGCATTCAAGCGTTACTTGTAATTATTTAAGTATATTTTTGAGAGTGTGGTTAAAAAAAATTCGTACACTTTTATATCTTTTATATTTTTTTATGTTAATACATATTCAATATTCTATTTTCGTAATTTCTTGACCAGCATTACAATCGTATTTTAATTGCCAAAAAAAATCCGATTAGAATTTTTTTGTTGGAAACTTATCATAAGTTAATCAACTCTTTTGGTATAAAGTTTCAGTTATGTTACATTACTTCAAATTCTTTAACGTCGCAAAGAGGTTTTCAACGAATTTCTTCAAATTCTTGATACTTTTATTTTGTATGAAATTATTTAAAATATTTGATTATTATTTGCACAATATTATTGAATTACTACTGTTTCTTATACTACTTTTGTTGAACAAAAATATCAAATAGTTTATGGTTTAAACAAATTATTATCAGACGAGATGACCATAGCGTGAAAACTCAATTAACTTTATGAATAACATCGCAATAATGGATATTATCTAATGTTAACAAAAAGAGATTTAAATTAATAAATCAATTTAATTGTTTTAAATTGTTATTTACTTCGAAAACTCTGAAATAGTTGATAATAAATAATTTCCAGCAGTAGAATCCAACACTCATTTTACCAGTTTCTTCGATTAATGACAATAACTAAATTTATTTAATAGAATATTAGTATATTATATAAATGCGAATATATTTTCATTTATTCAAAGCTCATTAAATAATGTTTTGATTTTGGATCATATTCTCATTTTAAAAATTAAATATCGATACACTAGCTATTAAACTAGTGTTTGCCCAGGTTTAACCCCTTACCCTAGAAAAATCGGATATGAAAAATTGTCGTTTATGTCGGAGGAGTAGTGATAACCCCGAAGAAATTCTGTAGAGCAGACCCTCTTTAGAGATTTAGAATTTTTGGTAACTATTTGTATTAATGTTAACTTTATTATCAAACAGTTGTTTATTATCTAACCTTTAGTTGTTGTTTGAAGTTTTTCTGATTAATTTTTAACATAATAAACGCTGAATTATTTAATAGATAATACGATTTATTCGCCTCAAAACTGATCGCTGATGTGGTGTTTAAAAACAGTGACATGAATATCACGAAATTG
>JAQIVF010002907.1:0-10147 GCA_034698365.1 Steganacarus magnus | reverse complement strand
GCGCTTTGTTGCAATTCTATTGTCCACAGTTCGGGCGATTCCCACACAGGCATAGAGCCGTCACTATTCCATTCACGTTTTATGCAGTGTTGTGTCGGAAAATTAACCGTTATATTTCTAAACGGTCCGTCGGGTACGCAATAACCGGTTGATTCGTTACCGGCGTGACCGAAATAGTCATATACTATACTCCTTTGCGGCGCAGAAAAATCTAATGTTGTGTCCTTGGAATAAATTTTTTAAAAATGTATCTGTTATTCATATTAATTATTGTTATCATACCCAATACGGTACTATAACTAATGGATTGATTTTCTCTATTTCTTGTTGCAATTCGAGTAAAAATTTACTATGAAATGGTAATGCTTCGGCAGTCAAGTGCACGAAAGGCCAGTATCCTCCGTGATAGTAGGATATTCTATCGATTACACCCTTGGCGTACAATTGTTTAAACGCATCGATAAATTCTAGTCTTTCTTCATGTGTTAAGCATTTAAAATCACGTATAACTTTAATTGATTTACACGGAGCTCGTTGTGGTTTAATTGACGCGCCATTAATAAAACGTGTTTGAATGTAAATTCTCGCGGTTTCGAGTTCTTGTTCGGTAAATCGTGATCGATGTGTGCACAGTTTATGAATCAATGCTTCACGATTTTCGTCATAGTCTTCCCTCAAAGCTAAAACATTGTAAAAATGTAACAATACATCTATCATTAGTATTATAATTAAAATACATCAGTAAGTAAATTCTTATCATACTGTACTTAATAACTGTAATCTAAGATAATATGTTCATTAGTTTATCTATTAGTGGCAAATACTAAAATTTGTCTCGTAATTTATTTCTTCAATGTCAATAACAATATTTTATTTTTTGTAATAACTTTATCAATACTTATTAGTAGTAAAGTCTGTTAATTTAAAAGGTATTTATTAGACTGATAATCAACATAACATTGCGTGACTCATTCCAGAACACAGTTTTTTATCTAAACTTCAAAATTGAAGTTATAAATATCATTATTTCTAATTATTAACGAAACATAAATAATTCTCTATTAAAGGAAAAATCACTGCTCAAAATAGAAGTTTTATAAAAATACTTTTAAAGTCACTGCCCTAGTAATATGCTGACCATATGGAACCCTCCCTTTTTAGAGACTAATGGTTATGTCAGACCTTGAAATTGATATTTTCAGGTTTTATAATGAGTTAGAGATGAGCATTTAGGCTGAGCCTCTTAGCAAGAGTCTCTAGGCTGACAGACTTGTAAGTGTCGTAGGCTTTAGGCTTAGGCTGCAAAAAGTCTGTAGGCTGTCTTAAGCTCAGATTATGAGTGAAGGCCTTAGGCCGCCTATTAGGCTTTGTATAAAAACTTAAATGTCGCATACAAGTGAAAATATCAATCAAATTTAATGTTAAAATTCTTCAAACAAATCGCAATTGTATACAGCTAAAATGTGTAATTCAATGTAAGCATTAAATCACTGTAAAGAGATTATTTTAATGTAATTTATATGCCACATTTATTTCTTTCACAAATTTGAAATTACTATATAGTGTACAGCCTAGAGGTTAGGCGGCCTATTATATAGAAAAGTCTGTAGGAGCCTAAGCCTAAAATCTTTCAAGTCTTAGGCTTAGGCTCAAAACCACAGCCTATGAAAAATCTAGGCTTAGGCTCAGCTTTAAGACTAAGCCTAAGGTTAGGCGGACTAAAATGCTCATCTCTATAATGAGTCAAATCCATGGGTAAATATTAAAGCTTCCGGCGGCTCTATTTTTTGCGGACCGCACCAAACCGCCAAAAATTGTTTACAAACCGTAATCGACCGCCAAATTTCATACTTAAACCGCAAACGCTTGATAAAACCGCGGTTTAATCTGCCAGACCGCTAAACTTTTTAAAACAAATTATACGTAAATTAAAACACGACATTTATAAAACGTCGTCTATTTATCTTTAAATGGTTACTAATGTATAAATTCATTAAATCGATTAAATATATCTAAATTTTCAACAAATTTTTTTGTTTAAAAATCACTGAACATTGTTAAATGTATAAAATAAAGTTAAAATTGCTAATAATATGGAGAGAAACTTTATTTTAAATTTTAAAGTGTTAGGACTTCTGTTTAAGTACTTTATAAAAATTTTTTAATAAATTTCGTTGAAAAGTCGATAAATTATTGATTTGGCGGTTTAACCGTGGTTTTTCTTCACAAAATTATAACCGCTAAAAACCTCTTAATCCATTAAAATATCAACCGAACTGCACAGCCCAGACAATCCGGCGGTTTTAACAGCGGTTTAACCGCACCGCCGGAAGCATTAGTAAATATTAAATTTATTATAATTGCAAACGATGTGTAAAATAACTGTTGGTCGATTTACTGTCTAATCATATGAATTGCCATCAATTTATTAATAAAGAGAAACTCAGCGACATTAAGAGATGAAAATTTAGACTGAGCCTAAGACTGCAATAGGCTCTAGGCTGACAGGCTTGAGTTAATAGTAGGCTGTTGGCTTAGGCTGCATAAAAAACTATAGCTTAGGCTTTTACTCAGCCTAAGACTCACAACCTTAGGCTTAGGATCTTAGGCTTTAGCCTCAGCTTAAAACCTTAGGCTTTAACAAAAATTTATTTCAAAAAAACATTATAATTCTCATAAAATCATAAAAATTTATTTAATTAATAGATATTTTTTGGTGCCTAAAGGTTAGCCAGCCTAATTTAATGTATAGGCTGTAGGCTTAAATATGAAGAGTCTTGAGCCTAAGCCTATGAAAAAATATAGGCTTAGGCCAGCCTACAGCCTAAGCCTAAGGTTAGAGGATTATATCTTTCACCTCTATCGACATTTCGAAAATTTAAAGGAATATATATAATTATTGAAATCTCTCATTACTTACATTCGATATTTTGCGTGACATACGGATCTTCAGTAATGTTCAAATAGCTTTGAGCATTTGAGAGAAGAAAATAATTTGATACCAACAGAATGGTAAGAATAGACATATTTTATTATACGGTAGATTGACCGCAATTCTGCAATTATTCAAAGTATAACGGTTTCTTCACAAAAATTAAGTTGTACTTATATACCCGTTTCAAGATTGAATCACGTGATGCAATCGAAACAAAAATAACCATATCAGAGAAAATTATCGATTAACTACATTTCATTAAAACATACTTAGAATCAAAAGAATTTAATTGTTTGTAAGTCAAAACATAATCACTTAAGATAATGTGTAAGAACAGAGAAACATGTATTAACACACTTCAAAATAAATCACATAATATTCTGTGATTCATTTGTTTGGAATCATGACTGCAGTGATGAACATGAGTCATATATAAATATTTTTGATAAATTATGTTAATTTAGTTTTCTAAATGTTTTATTACAGATTAAGAAATCATTATATAATTCTGGAGTATCATAATATTGTACACATAATTTTAATAACACTTTTTAAAGATTTAATTAGTATAAAGTTTCTTTTACTTTTACAGTATATAAGCTAAATTAGGTGATGAGCTGGAAATTTTATGAGAAATTTTTTTCTCGATTTTGAAAGCAGTAAAGCGAATATGTATTTGAATTTGTATTTCTTACTTTACGCTCATTTCATTTTCTGTACACATTTTAGGTTTAATAGTGCACTACAAATTAAAAACAAATAAATGCAACACAGTATGTATGCTTTCAAGTTGTATTTGCAATTCTCTTACTTATATGTAATTAGTATAATAGTATATTACTAATATAATATTTTAGTTAAACATTAAGCATTAATGATTCAAATAAACACGACTGGATATTATTGATGATAATGTAAAAACCATGTAATAATAATGCTCTCACAATGATTATTACCAAAGCACTCGCAACTGTAAGCAACAGTTACAGTACATTATTGTGGTTCGCTTTTCATTAGTTTGGTCTTGCAATTAGTAGACGCAAAATTTGTTTGACAGAAAACATGCAGGAAAAAATTGGAAAAGTTGTGGCCAAAAATGTTAAATTACATTTAATTCATAAATTGTTGATATGGTATTACAGGGTTATTGGAATAACTTTCGGCGGACTAACTATTGACGAGGCAAACACCAGTTACTGGCTTATAACTGTAAATAGACGTCTCAAATATTACAGCGTTATCGTTGGCTCTCTTATGACCGCTTTTAATATATTTATCTTCATTAGTGTCTATTCAAGCTATATATTTCGCAAAATGATCGCACTTGACTTAAACTTCACTTATTATTTCTCGATGACTGTCAATATAATTAAATTAACTAATTTCGTCGCTAACCTAATATTTCTCGACAGACATAGTATCGAGTTTATCAAAATTATATCAAAAACAGAGTTTCGTCTCCGAAAACGTCACACAATTACGCTAACATTAATGTGGATTTGTTACACGTTTGCACCGCTTGTTTTGCTCGCTTACGAGTCATACGTGTTGCCGTCACTAATGAATTTCAAGTTTATTAACACAACAGTGGAGAAATTGATTTATAGGCCAATTAGTTGGGTCACACCTTTTCTTATGTGGATATTGTCTTACTATTATTCCGAGTGTTTACTCGAAATCAAAAATAGGATTTCTTCCCAATCAACAGGTAAGAAGTGAGTGTGTGAACAGATGACCCCAACCAAACCCTTCAAAACTCCCCACAAAATCTCTCATATTGTATAACCTACTAGAATATCACTTGACTTCTAAATATCACTGAATGTTTATATAATTAACAGAAAAAAATATTTTCGAGGATTGCAAGAAAGATTACACCGAAATTCGTGACACAATACGGCGTTTAGACAAACGGGTGTCTGTTGTCACGATAATTGATGCGTCGCTAACTATGGTAGAAATAATGATGGAAATTTATGCGGTCGTATTAAGTCATACGTTTGACTTCTTGCGTCCGTTTGCGTACACATTAGCATTCAGCGCAGTTTCGGTGATATTTAAACTAATCATTAATTGCATAGTTAATGGTTACGTTCACGAACAGTCGCATCTCATATGCGAATCACTCGATACCATTCAAATTTCTGCGTTAAGCGACAACTCTTACAAACAATACCTCGCATTTAAATTAATGTGTAGAGAATTAGACTGTGGCTTCACCATTGGTTCATTCGCTCCATTTCGGAAAACAACTTTACTTTCCGTAATGCGCTTTCTCTTCTTATACTTTAAAGAAATGTTTTTTTAATTGAGACTATTTCTTATAGATTTTTAGTTTCGTTTTGAACTATACCGTCATTTTAGTGATGACCACACGATAAATCACACAGAAATTCTGTTTTTGGTGATTGTACGGTCGATTATATGCTACGGAGTGAACAGATCACACGTTATGTTCATTTTTTTAGTTATCAAAAACATTGTTCATTCCTAAAATCTAACTGCAATTAGTTATACATGTATAATAAGCACTAATAAAATATTATTGATTACCGGTAAGTAAATCCATTTCTTTAGTTAAATTCAAGTTAAAGTTTTTATCATAGTTCAGTGATTGCACGATTCGTTACCCAGCCCTGTGTTTGCAGAGTTCTTCCCGCTGTTTGCCGATAACTTGAATTATCATTTACCAGATGTTGGAAATACAAACAGCCGATGCAAACCACTTCCACTTCCGCTTAAATTAGTTTCTCTATTATTAATAATTTTTCTATAAGTCAACCTAATTGCTTGATTCACTAATATTATTAATAAGAGACATTAGAGACGGGTAACGAATGGGTAATACATCGGGCGCGCAATCATAGATCTCAATACGGTTCGGTTAAACTTCAGTTTAAATAGTTTAGTTTAATTAAATAAGCAGTTTCAGTTCAATGGCCAAAACTTTTAAAAAAATCTCAATATCAAAAAACAATACTTTAGTCAAATTGCCGGTCTAGTATTTACTCAAATTCATATCTTTTGCGAAATGAATAACACCTTCTGTAACTAAAATTAGATTGCTGCTAACAATTCATTAAAATCAGGTCACAAACACACACAACACTGTAACTGAATTTTGAAATCCCAATTAACAATTGCGTCAATAAGATCTCCTTATGCGAAAAAAATATTAAGTTTAACCTCTAGTTTTAAAAGAGATACTATGAAATGGTTAAATGATGCCTCCGTAAAAACTAATTAAAACTCTTTTCAAGAAACACCTAAACTTACGTTGCATTTACTCTGTGATTAAAGCGCACACACACACACACACACTTTTCAATGTCACTTAGAGATTTATTTATGTAAGCTTACTTAAAAAAACCTGAATCTTCTCTCTCGAAGATTATTTCTTATATTGAAAACTTTTTGAAATTGGTTTTGAAAACTTTTCTCAACGAATTGGTGGGCGAAATATGTACAGATAGGGTAGTAAACGATATATCATCAGCACATAAGTAAACAAATAGATTTTTCGTAATTATTAGTGAAATTTAGTTATTTTTCTTTGCATTAACATTTTTGAGTGGGATTTTGTGTTTTTGCGGATTCAAGCGGTTTGAGGAGAGAGCGCACAAAACAACTTTTTTTTGCATTTTATTAATTTAGTTTATTTCTATGCTGACTGTAATAATGATTTTAAAACAAATTCGTTTTATTTTTAGTTAGTTAGTGATTATTTTTTTTTCAAAATCAATGCTACAAAATCATTAGTGAAGTAATTGTAATTTGAATTTGTTTTCTTTTGCGCGTCTATTGTTTTATTAAGTTTTATATTTTTAAAAACTGTTTAGAAAAAATTATTAAAATGTATTTTTGGAGCATAAATATCACAACTAACTTCGTTATACTAGTCATATATTCATGGATTCTTTCACCATTATTCACGGTAATTATACTGTAAATTGAATGCCAATCATAAAGATTATTTAATTAATTTTAGTTTAATTATCGTATAATATTTACGAAATTATTGTACATTTTAATAGTTCATTGAATTAACAAAAAAGTCTTATTTTGCAGTAAGATTTTAAATAAAGTAATTCTTAAATTTTCTGAATCTTATCAGAAGAATTTTCACTTTTAAGGATTTAATCAAAACGAATTAATTTCTGTTCGCAATTAATTTTTCTTTAATATTTTTGCTATAATTTTCTTTTCATAAAAAAATTTCAGAACATTTTTAGTGTTTGTTATTTTTTTCCTCTTATGTTAAAACATTATTATTCATATGTACTCAATTAAAATTAACAGATATAATAAGGGTATCATTTTAATGACAATGAATAACACAACGCGGAGTATTAGCTATTAATTTAGAATTACTTTTGCAAACTTCCATAATACACTTAAATACAGAATTAAAAATGTGAACAACAGTAGCAGCAAGTTTTTTCTAATGCCTTAGAACTTCTAAGTTAGAAGTTTTTCACAATATAAACAAAACTCAGTTTATAAAACTAGTTTTTATTTTTTTAATACGTTGATTGCATCCCAGATTTTCTAAAGCAGTTACTACTAAATTAGGAAAGAGTTTGAGTGCTTTTTACTAGTTTTCTCAAAACCAATGATTTAATTATGTGCATAAATTATTCAATGAACAAGTGAATCATATTGAAATCTCATTCATGGGTGAAAAAACTTTATTCACAAAACAATGATCAAACAGCTAAAAATGCTAATCACTTAATCGTAATCAAACAATACAGGTGTGTCAACAATTTAATGTAATTAACGACGAGTTTAGTCCGGCAGTAACAGCGCGATGCGATCGCGGAGTAATGCACGTAACAGTAGTCACTGCGCAACCATTTTATGGCGCGATACACTCACGCGGCTATCAAAAGCCGCCCTGCGTTGCAGTGGGCGACGGAGGGTTTAACACCACACTTAAAGTTAGTTTACTGGCGACCGAAAATGATGAGGATTACTGTGGCGCTACTATGAATCAGGTAATACATTTGCAGGTAACGTTATTAGTAAATTGATTCGTATATTCCCTATTAAACTTTAACGATAAAAGGATGAAAACTCAATCACAGTAGCAGTTAGAGCACACAATTCGCTTGAATTAACAGATGACAAGTATTATTTTCTTACGTGCGCTAAATCTGGTTACAATAATGTCAGGTATATAAAAAAATATTGTCACAACAATAAAATTAAAAATTTTATGCACAAATTATAAAAATGAATTGCGCACACAAACAGAGGCGGAACGTATCGCGTGTCTATTAAACTGTTGGACACAAATGGTCAACAATTATCACGTGTGATCTACAGTAAACCTTATGTGTTGCGCGCAGAACTCACACCACACGACAGTAAGTTAAAGCAAATCAAAGTTTGAAGAGAGTATTTAAACTTTTGCCCATATTTTTGCCCAAATTTGTCAGTTTTAGGCATAACAGTACTGCGAGTTAAAAACTGTTTCGCATTTGCCAATGAGGGCACAGAACACGTTCAGCTAATAGATAACAATGGTTGTCCAACGCAGTCACAGATAATCTCGCCGTTTTCCTACAATACAAGCAGTGTTGTCGAAGCGGTTATTCCGCAAATGTTTAAATTTCCGGACGGCAACAGCAAAGTGCACATTCAGTGCGACGCTGTTCTGTGCGGAGAGGAGTGCGCTGAGCCAGTGTGCGGCGATGAGGCGTCTCTCAAAACAAAAAACGCTGCCACGTTTGACAGATACTCTCAATTATCCGCATCGACCACTGTGTTTGTTATGGAACGCGACGACGAAGCATGTATGCCATCGAATATAATCTATGTAACACTATTGGCTATATCTTAATCTGTTTAGTGCTGAAAAGTATCGAAGAGTGCACAGTATGGCAGTTTCCATGGCTCATCAATTTGGCGATACTATTGGCAGTGCTATTACTGCTGATGTGGTGCTTTAATTTATTTATGTGCTCAACACTATCGTGCAATTGTACGCGAACTGAGGTAATTGCACGCATTATTCAGTAATCATTTAGTTGTTTACGAACTGTTGTTTGCGAAAAATTATGAATAATTTTAATCTCATAAAGATTATCGAGAAAGAAGAGCCGCCACCGGAAATCGAGATCGAGGATTACGATCCGGACAAGGATTCGACGTTAGGGTATAAGCCGTCAAAGTTGGGCTATAATAATGAACAGTATGTTCGCGATGATCACGAATCGCGTCCGCAATCAGGGTTTGCGATGAACGATCAGTACACACCGAAACGCACGCCGAGATCGACTAAACCGCTTGAAATTGATTATTCCACTCATTTTGACCGCAATAATAATCCATCGCATAATTAGCAATGATATTTTGGATTCAATTTTAATTGTATTTTTGTCATGAAATAATTATATGTCTATTTCTATACCTTTTTTCATTGTATTAAATTGTATATAAATTAATTTTATAAAAGCAGTGATAAAATTATATCAGAGATTAATTAACAATATATTTTCAATTCTCAAATAATTAACTTAAACTCAACAAAATTTTTGATTCTCACAAAATCAAATTTAAGCGAAGGCCGAAAACACGGATCTCGCGCTGAATTATCGGAATCGATAAATAAAATTGCATCAATTTTTTTAGTTTAGCAGAAATTAACAACTTATTTATCTAATTAAAACTCAATGATTAAAAGTTATGAGACAACCATTCAATCGAGATGTTTGTTAATCAAATGAGACTTTGATTTGTTTCACTCTTTAAGTAAATTAAGTATCGATTAAAAAAAATATAAAACAATATCAGACATATAAGAATTGTGTTGACGTCTTGAGTGTTTCTAATCTTAATTCTTTAATGATTCATCATTCGCTTGAGTGGTTTATATATATATATATATATATATAACATCATTAGTTTCTAATTATTATCTAATTTGTGGGAAATGTCTTTATTAGCGGTTTGTTTGCTTGCATTATATTTGGTGTGCGAAAGCAGCGCACAAAATAGTCTAAACATTAGCGAAGATCCTTTCTATGTGAACAATATTGAAGGTAAGCCTAAATACATATTTCGTTTATTTAAGCTTAATTTAAATTTTAATAATCTAAGAAAATCAATATTTAATATTGTTGCAGCATTAAGAGAAGATTATGACACAAACCACGAGGCGTTAATCTACCGCTTATGCACACATCGATCGCGATTTACGGAACACGA
>JAQIVF010002906.1:0-10148 GCA_034698365.1 Steganacarus magnus | reverse complement strand
TGCTATTTTGGCCAATTTTTACTGCTATTTATAGCGCTATTTTGATACACAATAATTGCTATTATTTTGGATCTCTAGTAATATATTTATTGTTGCCGTTTTATGCCTTAAAGGTAATCAAAGCGGTCTGATAGTGGTTGGAAAAGCAGTGGCAGTGCGCCGATTGCCGGACTATGGCGATGGCGTAATGTTGCGCGTGAAAGACAAATTAAAAACTGGCAATAACACAAAAGGTAACACAACATTACTAATGAACAAATGGCAAATAATGATAATGATAACAATAATAATAATTACCGCATTAAAAGATATAAACGACATCAAAGAATCGTTAGCGAACGTCGGCGATAAGTTGGGCAAAGGCAGCAGTGGTGATGGTAACGATGATGACGTTTGGGCCGGTAAAGATAATAGTCAATTTCAAGGCGGTAGAGATCCGAATCCGAGTAATCCATTCCAAATTGTGGCGTGCGGTATAATTGCCACCGCGAATCCTTCGAGCACCTATGGTGGCAGTGGATTCACTGGTAACTAATAGATAGATTTGTGTCTTATAGTGTATCAATCAAGTAATCATTTAGAAAACACAACTAAGTTAATTATAATTAGTGGGAGTACTTATTTTCGCAGTATAAGCACACGTTTATATATAGTTAGAGACGTTAGTTACCGGTTATAAGACCGGTGGTGACCAATAATAACCGCCGCTTTAAAATATATTTACCGGTTAAGTTACACTTAATACTGGTAATTACCGAAATAATACCTATTTTATAGATTAGCTGTACATGTAGAGGCATTCTTTACCGGTTATATGACCGGTTGTGACCGATATTCGAGAATTTGAACTTTTAAAAAAATTATGAAACTTGACCTAAACTTTGTATTTTAACATAAATATTGAAGAAAAACTTAAATATTAATGTATTATTTATTCTAAATGTAATATTTTCATCGAATATTTGATTTTTTGAAAAGAAGAATTTATTTAACCAGTGAAAAACGTTATTTGACCGCCGATATTAAGTAAATTTTACCGGTAATGTTAATTAAACCGGTTGTGACCGCCGTTTTTAATTTTTTATCGTGACCGGTAACGAACGCCACTATATATAGTACACAAAGCATTCAATTAATGAGGTCATATTAATATTAAAAAAAATGATTTTTTAAAGGTCCTTACGGATACGCTCCAAACGGTCCTATGAATGCAGGAGTTGGTTTTAATCCTGGAACTGGTTTTGTTGGCGGTGGTGCTGGTGGTGTCGGTATGGGTGTTGGTGTTGGTTAATCGGATAAATCGAATTTAAAAACGTTTAAATAATATTTTATGAGGTTATTATATAAATTTTTATAAAAATTTCGAAAATAATAAATAAATTAGAGATTAAAATTGTATCATAATATTTGGTAATTTTTGAACCATAATTTTCGGATCATACGATTAATTGAATAAAAAAATATTAAAGTAGTTCTAGTATAATAACATTTCAAAAAATATAATATTGCTATTTATAAATTACTTTTGTAAAATTAATGATTAATTTTTTCTTTTTTTTTTGTAAAAATCAATTTAAGCGAATAAAACAAATAAAATTTTTCTACTCCTTAACAAATGAACACATGTTTTGATGTTCGATTATGCGTTTAAATATCGTTATTACTAAATATTTCAGATATGCATCAATGAAATCATATTTGAAATCACATCGAAATTCCAAAAGTAAATTTCAATTTTAAATATGCATATACAATATATATATATATATATATATATATATATATGATTTATACAGAAAAATAATATGGTTTCAAACCACACAATTATATGGGCGCTCAATTTGCTTGAATTTAATGTTTTTAAGGCATTTGATTATCTATTAATGCAAAAGTTTTTTTGAACCTATCATTTAAATAAGGCATTCAAAGCTTTTTGTTAATTTCGAGTTCATTGAATCTCTTCTCTCTCTCCTCCTTTCCCTTTTCTTGAAGGTTTAATGACTAAAAATACTCTCATGATATGAAGAAGAAAAAAGAAGAAAAAAAAACGTTTATTCCCTTTCAAAACGCGCTGACAAGAGAATGTGATGAGAGATTTTTTTTTTTTTGGTTAATAATTAAAAAAACAAAAAATCTCTTTTATTTCAAGCAAAAGAGAGTTTTATTAAAAAGTTTTTCCAACATTTATACGAAAAAATATCACGTTATGCATAATACAGTATTTTTAATCTAAATCTTTTTTAAATCAAAAAAAAATGCTGCAGATATCAATTAAAAATGCTAACGAAAATTTATATTTAGCGAAACCTACAAAATGTGTGGTAGAAGTAGTAGCAGTTTTAGTTGATATAAATTACTGACTGTGGCATTACTATACCAGTTTAGTTGTTGTGTAGTCATAAGTTATCATTATTAATATACAAGTGCGCGATAATTACTGGAAAAATTTCGAAAAGTTTTTTTTGTCTTTTCCAAAAAGCGATAATAAATTTTAATTATCAGTTAAAGTACTGGTGTATTATTATCACAATTATAACGGTTTAGTATGCATGTACAGTATTTACATCACCATTTATTATTTGTGAATGCAGACTACCAGAATGTATGCACACTTACAGAAGTTTAACTATTAATTTTGGTCATCAACTTTTCCATTGTCATCTCACCATACCGTACAATATCTTTTAAAATTAAAGAAATTTTTTTTACCTAAACTTATTTCTTCACTTAACTCTCGCGCGAGCAGCGAAAGAAAAAAAAATTAATTGCTATAAAAAAAAGCTGCTGTGGATTTATCAAAAAGAGAAAAAAATAACCATTAAACAATGTATGAATTACCGAGAGTTAATGACAGTTTAAAAATAACAGATCGACAACATATCGAGGTGTAATTACTTGTGAGCGGGTCTATCAAACTGCTGCAGCACATAATATATAAATTATATGTGCCACTAAGAGTCATTAAAAATAATAGTTTTTTTTAAAAAAGAGAGAGAGAAAAAAATGAAAGCACAGTGAAAAACGGTTTTTAGCAACAATAAAAAAGCTACTCTGATAATAATAATTACGCGAAAGCAAAATGAGAGAAACACAACGCACAGAAAAAATGTCTTCGACGTATTAAATGAAAGCGAGCACAAGAACTGTGTGCGCGCTGTTAGTCTTCAATATACAGATATAATAAAAGAAAAAATAAAGAAATAAGTTGTGATAGAGAGGCATTAATAGCTGGCCATCGTTTCTGCTGAAAGAGAGAGTGAGTGGGAGAGGAGAGCGAGAGAGAGAGAGAGAGAGTAATGTTAGCGAGAATTTGTCGTCTATTCTATATCTAGATATTATTTTTCGGTTAGTCTCCTCCGCTTTCATACTTAATAGAAAGATTGATACAAAGAGAGAGTGAGTGCGAGAGAACGAAGAATGAGATAGAAAGTGATAGAGAGATGGAGGAAAGAATTTGAAGAGCAAGAAAATAAACGCCACGCTCACAAACACTGGACACACAATTATGAACCATCTCTCTCTAACTGAAGAGTGAAAGAGAGAAAGCGAGCGATCGATAATTTATGTATCAATAAAAACACCGCAAGAGAGTTATTGCCAGATAGTGTACGAGATATTATTATAACAAGTATATAACTACTAGTCTACTAGTCGGTGAAAAACTTGTACACACACAACAACTAAATAAATAGAAAAGTTGTTGGTGTTTATATTGGCCAGAAGATGATATAAATTATTGCTCTTATTGTTGAGCAGCGCATTATATTCGGGAGAAGTATTTTTTTGTTGGGTATTATTATTATTATTATCGCTATTATATTGTTGTAATGGTTTAGAAAATAGACTGCATTTAGAAAATGCTTTTATGTAATTATCTCTTTAAGTGTATTACTAGTTGATGAACAAACTCTACTGAGTGGTTATATATTTTTATATATAAGACTAACGAGCGAGTCGTGTGTATAAAAAGGTTTTTCACACTTTTCTCTTTTCTTTTTCTTCTTCTTCTTTAAGCCTGTATTTTTTATTTAACGAGTGTCTGACAATTTCTTTAAAAGTTTGTCTATTTAACTGTCAACCACTCAACTCTCTCTCGACTGATTTAATAATTTAAATTCAAGTCAATCAATACCAGTATATATATATATATATATATATATATATATATATAAGTAGTATTAAGAAGAAGAATAAACGATAACAAATTAATTTTAACCTAAATAAGCGCTGTTTGCTAAACCGACATAACATATATAACCTTTATAGCTATTCATGACCTATATAACTTAGTTTTGTTTATTAAATATAAAAATAGATATGCAACGTTATATAAAGTCCGTAACATCTTATGAAAAACTTAAACTTTTTTTAGCAGAGTTGCATAATTTATGCACCCAACTTTCCTCAGGCTATACGCAACACAACCAAAATTGTGTTCGCATATAATGTATAGTGTTCGCGTATAATATACAGAAAAAAGTTTTTAGAACTTTGAAAGAAAATGGTTTATAAAATATACTATTTGTGTATTATTTTAAATTAAAATAAAAATGAAATTTAACTCGTTTAAATTTGTATAAAATTAAATTCATTAATTTATTCTATTTAATACTAACTAAATGCAATATCTATATTTAAATAAGTAAATAAAAATTAAAATATAAAAGAAATAAATAACTTTGAAAACTTTTTTAAAAAATCATGAGATCTCGCGTGAACGTTAGCCCTCAGGCTATTACTCAGCTATGCATTTTCAAACACTTTTAGTGAATGAATGCGTAAACTCACGTGAATTCTTAGTACATATTGTACTTCCGTGTTTATGAAAAAACATTATTTTAAGTTCTATTGACCTATTTATGGTCTATTTTTTTGTTCTATTTTTATTATTTTAAACTATATAGCTTTGCTAATACTAAACTTTTTGGTATAAATTCTATTGTAAGTTAGAATTTGTGCTCATTTTTCTTAAAACTTTTAAAGATAAAAGAATATTTTTTTCAAATTTCTCTATAGTTTATATTATGGCGCAATCAAGTGTGGACCAACGATTAGAAGACACTCTTCGCAGAATGCGCCGTCATGATATTCTAGGAAAGATTGTTGAGCTACAAATCGCAACTCGCACTCAAGCCAATTTTATTAACAAATTAATAATAAAACTCAATGGTATTAAGATAACGAATAAGTGGGACTATTCTGAAATAGTCGATATGATCAGGTGGAAAGCTTCGAATTATTTCATCTTTGATGAAATACAACCGATTGAAGACGACAGTGTATTAGCACTACCGATTGAAAACAACAGTGCTTTAGAATGCAATGATGCTGATTTTTCTTCTTCATCATCATCATCATCATCATCGTCGTCGTCGTCGTCTTCTTATTCATCTTCGTCATGTTCAGAAACTCCATCTCTTTCAGATATTTCCGATGAAGAAGAAGAAACATTAAAGATTGTTAATAACAATCTTTTCGTTAATGTCACTGCAACGCAGCAACCGTTATCTACACAAAAACCTATGAATTGTGAATCTCCAACTGCACCAATTGTTACTGAACCACCTGTTGATGATCCGATTGATAACCACATACCTGAGTCTACCGTTTCCACAGTGTCCACAGTGTCCACAGTGTCCATAGTGTCCACAGTGCCTACAGTGTCGACAGTGTGTTTAGATAACACCGAAGTCGTTTCTCGCGTACGAAAGTCGCCATCACGATGGGATAGCGACCAATCAGTGCGCATAAACACACGCACTCCAGTGTTTGCAGGTTCGGTCAATAATAAGGTAGCTACGCTACAGGATTTGGATTTGGCTAAAAATCCAATAGTGCTACAGAATCCTTTGGCCATCGAATCTTCAGTTTCGGGTTCACAATCTCCACCACCGCAGACACCGAGGGCATTTTCTCCAGTAGCGTCGACATCGGCACAACCAAAAAAATCACGCAAAAGAGTTGCAAATTCCAAATCACAACCAAAACCTAAATCAACAGAAACAAAATCTCCAAAATTGGCGCGTATTCCGAAAAAAAGTAAAGAATCGGCCGTGGATTGTCAGCCCCCAAAACAACATAAACCTCCACCGGAAGCTTTACCACGAGTTCGCAATTGGAACGAGACCAATTGGGATAAAGATCCCGATTTTGAGCGTAAACGCCTCGAATCGGTTGAGCGTGATAAACAACGCGCTTTGGCTCCGATATCCCGATTACTCGAGAATTGCCATTCTGGTGAAGACGACATTCGAATGAAGCAATATATCGGTCAATTCGTCGAGTTTGTCGAAAAACAACTAAAAAAATAATGTAATTTTTAAATATCGATTTTCCCATTGAATAATATGGGTTTTATATTTTTTAACGTTCGGGTACGGTTTCGGTAAATTTTTATTCATTTAAATCCATTTTATATATAATCACAATGTTTAAAATTATATTCGAGGTAGTGACCCCCCAACTTTCCTAACTACCCGACGGGTGGGGTCGGGTGGACAAATCTTAACCCAAAACATCCATTAGATCCTTGACTACAGATTAATTATAGTCGGATCATTTTTGGAAACCTTAAACCCCCTGTATCGTATTTTTTAAAAACTCATTTTTATACACACATATATATATATATTCAATGTAATTTTTAAGTAATAAATATTTTTTCTTATGTTACTTGCTATGTAATATTTTCATCTAATTTCTGATTTTTTTAAAAGAAGAATTTATTTAACTGGTGAAAAACGTTATTTGACCACCGAAATTAAGTGAATTTTACCGGTAAACTTCAGGTTTTTTATATTTGGCCGTAACCCTATATATTTTAAATTACTACACTCGCATTACATCTGAATTTTATAATCAACTTACTAATTTATAAGCTAATTATAAGTTTTAAAAGTTCAGAATTTTATATTTTATATTTTAATATTTTTAACGATTTTATACTAATGTGATTAAATTTATAAAATTCAGATTGACTATCGAGCGATCATTAGTTTATTTGACTTACTTAGTAATTCAGCCTAAACACAAACATTTCAAAATACAGTGCACATAAACAATAGAACTCAACATCGTATTCTTTCAATGTATTTTAAAATATACTTTAAAAGATTAGTAACGACATCGTAAATTCTAAAGTTATACCGAACTTCGGTTTTCTATGTTAAGCCCACCGTTTTTTTACATTTAAAGAAATAGTGTTACTTACTGTCGCTTCATTTGTGTGCGGCATAAGAGTTTTTCTAATGTAAAATAGAATTTTT
The DNA here is from genome assembly GCA_034698365.1 of Steganacarus magnus. Taxonomy (NCBI): domain Eukaryota; kingdom Metazoa; phylum Arthropoda; class Arachnida; order Sarcoptiformes; family Steganacaridae; genus Steganacarus; species Steganacarus magnus. The sequence goes on along the minus strand of JAQIVF010002906.1, from coordinate 2,883 downwards.
TATTTTGTGTTTTAAAAAGTTTTCTTAAGCTTTATGTGTTTACAAATTAAATATTGAATCTTAATATGTTGTGTTTAAATTGAAAATAATTTTAGTCTCCCGACGATTTTCATACTTTTAAGTTCCAAAAATTTGAATTCTCTTAGTTCTCACAAAAATCTTGTTAAATCACAGTTTTACCCAGTGATGCCATCTGTTTAACTTTAAAGAATTCTTTTAACTGTAACTCTTTAAGATTTTTTATCTATTCTCAAAATTTGTAGCTTCAACCTTTAAAATGTGTATCACTAGATTTACCCCTAAAATTACAGGTAATTAAAATAAGAAAAATAATAATTCACTTAATAAGAAATAAGATTAGGAAATTTTCGAAGTGTTCACTGGTCTAGACATGTCATCTGCCATTAATTTATTTGATAGCACACTGAACATAGAAAAATGTGTCGCCACTAGGAATGCATTTATACAAAACATTTTAAACTTTGAAATTAAGTTTCAAGTGAAATCAAATAACGTTGAGCTCGATTTGATTAGAGAATTGCATACACTTGAAAATAACATTATAATCGCTTGTATCACAGTATTCACGAAAAGGAAAGTTTTGGGAATAATAGATAATAAAAATTTTATCCGATAAACAATAAACAAATTATAGTAATAGTACGACATTATCGTCAACATAAAAGAACTTGGAAATCATAAAAAGTTAATAAATTGCATCATTCAGACGTTAAAACATTTCAACGTTTTAGTGACGTATGGTATGACTCGTTCTTAATATTGCGTTACTATTACAGCACGTAATATTGAGTGAGAGTTGCTGTCAGCACTCAATTTCTTACGAATATGTTTTGAATTTAGTTTATCTTAAAATTATACGAAACAAAAAATAATAATTTTTGGGTACAATTTTCTTCAACACGATTTAGTTAAAAAATAACAATTCAAGCATTTGCTTTTCTAAATCTAAGCGAAGGAGAGTTTCCGTACAGTGGATCGGAAACATGAACTTTAGATTTGTTCATAAACTATAGCACATATAAATCAGACGATAACACGTCATATTGAAGGTCAATGCTATAACACGTTAACATAACTAAGCGTTACTGTGCTGCCGGTAATCTTATCTTAACCTAAATATATTTGTATTCATTCAGAAATACTTTCAATTTTTAAAATATTCTTCCTGTTTTTAAATGTTATAATCATTAAATAATAATAACCGACAAAATATTTGTTAAAAAATGAAATAATTTCTGAGTTTTTAAGCAAATATTTGATGGCAATTGTATCGCTTTTACGCACAAATTAATTGTTTTGCTGGTGTTTTCTCTTTTCCTCAATTAAATGTTGCATATAACAAATTATTGAAAGTGCTCACACGTGTCGCCGTATTACGCGTTATGTTAATAACAGAAAAATGAGCAATTATTATATAATGCTTATGATTCGTAAATCTATTAATCGCGAGCTAACTTTTAACAAAATAAAAATCGTTATTTAAAGCAATTTGTATGAATGCTTAGTGTGTAACGCATGCGCTTGTGATGTGCGATGGCATCGTAAGATGAATGCTTGAATGTGATTTGTCTATTCATAACTATCGCTATTAAGGCATGAGTATGCAGTGCATGTGTGGCGCTTATTACGAGGAAATACCTGTTCTACTGTTTTCTCTTAAACCCGAAATACAAAATGCATTTTAAAAAATCGAGTTTCGCTCGAACACTGAAAGAGAAAAAAAATTATTCAGAAAAAATATAATGCACTGAATAAACATTTGCTCACTAATGCTCTCTATAGACAGATTTTGTTACATTCGTTTCGTAAACTCTGTTCGTCTAAATTCAATGATATTTATTGGCAACTGTTTTCAATGCAAACCGAATATGTGTATGAAATGAATTTCAATTATCGTTAACTTATTTATTTATTTTTCAACTAAAAACGCGTTTTTGCTCTCCAATATTATATTTTAATATTTAATTTTTTGAAATTGTTTGAGAACGAAGTTTGGATATTTATTTCGCTTTAATTTATTGCTCAAAAAATAATTATCGCTAATATATTTTATTATACAGTATTTTGAGCGCAATTACAATAGTTTTTCTTTATGTAATTAAATGTATTAAAAAGATTTTTTTAACTACACCAAACGAAATATTAGAAAATAATAGCACATTAAGTCAAATATTTACTTATCTGTGAAAGAAAAACTGTCGAATAAAAATAATTAGTTGTGATAGAAATTATCATAGCGTTTCGTCTATAGAAGTGATACTGAATTAATTTATGAATTAATGATCAATAATAATAAATTGCGATTCAATTACAAAACGCCTTATTTGGTGACATTACTAGTGAATTGCATGAAAAAACAGAATCGAAAACACTCACAATTATCTGTATAATAAAAATTTTTACTGGCAATTATCAGCCTAATGATTATCCACATTTACATTAGTTTTTCTATGTAACATCTTATTCAATGAACAAATCAGAAACAATTTATTAATACTCCAACAGTAAATAGAAAAAAATATATATTAGCGCTCAAAATCTTTTTTTTTGCAACAAAGTGTGATTTAGTTGAACACCCAAACACCAATTTGAAAAAATTTATTCAAACAACAATTAATTTTAATACATTTAAATTGATTCAATAAAATCTGATAATGACAGGAAACACTTGTTATTAGACTTATTGAATACAGAGCACAATTTATTAGGCAGAGGAATTATTAGTTTAATTTATATTTTTAAAACATAATATATTTTATTTCTTTTAACATAAAAATAATAAAATTTTTTAGAATTAGATTTTATCTGAAAAACACCGAATTTCATTTATTTGTCGTTCATTAAATAATATAAGTATGTTTG